>VWZP01002149.1:740801-815198 GCA_013396995.1 Dicaeum eximium | reverse complement strand
CCGCGCTGGGCCGGGGACACGGGACGGGCCGGCAGCCGCCCCGCTCCGGCCCGGGGCGCTGAGCCCCGGCCCCGCTGCCCCACATCCCCCGCTCCTACCCGCGCTCCCCTCCCGCTGCGGAGCCGCTGGAGCCCGGCCCCGGCCCGTACCTGCGCACAGGTAATAGCGCTGGGCGCCCGCGCCCTCCACCTCGATGAACTCGTGCAGCCTCTGTCGCCGCGGGCCGAACAGCCTCTTCGCCAGGTCNCGTCCCCGAGCAGCCGCCGCTAAAAGTTCTGCCGCCGGCGCCGGGAGAGGCCGGGCCGCGGATCTCCCCGCCCCCGCCCGCCCCCCGGTGCGCCAGCGGGGCGCTCCCGGTGCAGCGCCCGGTGCCCGCTGCGCCGCCCCGCCGCTGTCCCAGCCAAGCCCGGAGGTGCCCCCGGCCGAGCTGTCCCCTGGCCGGAGGGAGGAGACAACAAGCGGAAAAGGACGCGAAGCAATCACGCTAGAGGCGATTTACGCCCCCAAAAAAAGAGACCTGTCAACGCAGTCCTTTTATCAGTAGATGAAAGCGCTGAGAATTTATAAAGGAATTAGATTGCATTATGGCTGTCACCCATGTTCCTCCAGTTATAGCTTTTTGGCTATTAATAGCGTTAAGGAGAAAATTACCTTATGTCCCTCCTTATGAACAGAAAGTGAACTCACGTCCAGAGTGGTCAAAGGGCAGGTGCAGCCTGGGCACCACCCCAGAATGTTTGCACACGTGAGAGGTCTTTCATATCAGACATAAATGTATTTGCAGAAATTTTGGTTGTTTCTGCCATTCTGCAGGTGTGTGGGTGAAGTTCCTGGAGCTGGATGCTCTCTAATTCCAGTATCCATGGTGACCTGTGTTAGAGTTTTGCCCTTTGGACTAGTTTCTGGCTGCTTATAAAAGTTTGGATATTCTCTTCTAATTCTTATCTTCAAGCTTAATATATCTGAATACCTTACTGAGTTTTTCCTTCTTGTGATCTCAATGCAACATAGAAAAAAATGTTACCTTGGAATGAAACTGAGTGCTAAAGTGAAGGCAAGATTTAGAATCTGAGGATTTTTAAAAAAATTGCAATATTAGAATTATTTAGAGACGTAGATCTACATGGTGCTTTGATGATGTGAAACAAAATGGAATCAAGTTAAAATGATGTAAAATTAGGGAGAATCATCCTCTGCTATAGATACTAAGCATATTGGGTTGACACATGGAAAAGGATTGAAAAGAAATTAGGTTTTGATTTATTACACTTTCTTTTGGTCCTAAATTGTGTTTCGAAACACAGTTGTGATTTTTAGATATATAGATTCATTTCCATCTCTGACATGGGAGAGCAAAGTTACTCTAAGCTTCAGGTTTTATAAGTACAGGGCTTAGGGATAAAATTTAATCTCTTAGCTTTAAAGCCTTTTTTTAGGAAAAGAGCAAGATGCTCACTTCCAAATCAAGACATCTGCATATCAGGAAAATGCCTTCTTATGGAGACTTTCCAGAGGCTGTCTGAGGCACAGGGATGCCCAGGTTCCTGCCCACAATCTTCATGACTTAGCCATGTCTTGAATGTGAGACTGCTGTGCAAATTGGCTTGCAGTTCCCTGTCCCTCTCTGTTGGCCAGACATTGGCAGAATTGTCAAGGCTGATACCCCAGGCTTCAGTTCATCACCTCCAGTGTTAATAGTGCCATGGCTGGAGGTTTCAGTGCTCGTACTCAGTGCCAGACTCCTCATTAGGAGGCTGATTTTGGCTCCACCAGTCTGTAGCTCATGTTGCATCTCAGACTCTTCAGTGGTTTTTTTCAGTTCTGAAGCAACAAAAGTACAGACAAAAATACCTTCAGAAAAATACTTGCAGTTCTGGAATATTTTTCCATCAGGTTTTACCTTGTTAAAGATTCAGCTGGTATCAGAGAAATTACCTGGAGGGCAAGTGAGGCATCACTGGCATCTTGGACATGCTGGAGCTAAGACAAAAATGGTGCATAAATCTGATCCCTCTTGAATCAGATTTTCATTTTTCACAGTTTGATCATACTGTGAGTTTCCACAAGAGTGTTTTGAGGTTTGATATATTAGTATTCTTCTACAATATCCTTTATTGTATTCTCAAATGCTGCATTAAACAGCTCCTCTGGGTGTATAGGTAGAAAGGTGCAATGATGATTTTAATGGGTAATATTTTAATAGGAAACATAAAAAATTTTAATTCACTATTACTCTTTATTCTTTCGATTCTTTATTCACCCGTCCTCTGTTCCAACACAGCAGATTTCAGATCCACCTTAGCTGTGACAGTATAAACCCAAATCCTACCAGTCTGAAAGGCACCAGTGGAGCTGTAACTCACACAGCCAGCAAGGATACACTAACTGTGCACCAGGAACTATTTATCTGACACTCAACATCCCAGAGGGTTTTACAGACATAAATCAGAACTAACTAAGCTAATTGTTACAAGGACCACAAAGGAATTTACATCCAAATTTAACTGGGTTTCACATGTAACTGTAATTAAAATAGATGAATTACAGATGATTGTGAAAGCCACGCAACTCCTAACCCAGGCTCAGTAGTATACAAAGGGAGAAGTAGTCACCAGGGAAGTGTCTTAGAGCCTTCTGCTAAATATTAATTACTTCTGTACCCTATTCCCCTCCTGTTTTTATGTCCAAATACAGTTTTCTTTACTGTACTCAGGATATTAACTCAGATATAGCAGCAGATCCTAAAAGGATAAACTTCTTTAATCTTCACTGTTTCTCACTCACACTGTTATGTTAAAAATCTATTCACCAGCTTTAGAAACAATATTTGTGATGGATCCCTCTACTTCTTTAGATCTACTATTGGGCATTACTATATGCATAACGTGTGATTATTTGAGGCTTGATCCAAAATGCATTAAGTCAAAAGCAAAATTGTCTTTGATTCTGGTGCACTTCAGAGTAGTCATTACAGGCAGAGTAGAATAGCTACCGTGCTTAGGTGAGACTTCACTGTGGTCTGCATGTTGAAGCCTTCCAGAAGATGTACATTTGATCTTTCTCTTAGTTCCTGGCACACCTTACAAAGTAGTGTTTGCTGGAAGCATCTTTCCCATTGCTCCTTGTTTGACAATATCATGAAATAATAAGAAGAAAAATGCAATGTGAAGAATGATTTCTCAGAACTGCAAAGAATCCCTATAGGGTGAAAAATATAATTTATAATAGGCTTTACTTTCCAATAACTGCTATTTCTGTTTGAGGTTTCAGCCAGATACAGTTTTCTCTGTTAACAATTAGTTATCTGTAAATATTCTTCACAACTTTGAGTCTCCAGACCACTTTTTTAACATCACAAATGGTATGTTAGAATGTAAACTGGAAATTACAAATGAGAGTCTACAGTGACCGAGCTGTAGAGAGCAGTTTACAAAGCTGAATTCAGAAAACTAGTTCTGAATGATCATCATTTTTCCCCTGTGATTTACTAATGACTTTTTTCTCAGGTCTCTTTCCCCACTGGCATTTATAGAGGATCTAACTCCTAATTATGGCTAGTTATTCCCATGTTTTCTAGCTATGCCAATAAACTTAGATCTCTGTGCAGTGAAGCATAAACCTAGCTGCATTGTCCTGAAAACTCTTAGAAGCAGCAGAGGTAGCAGGGTTTCCTGCAGAAAAGCTATTCAGTAAGCAACAGCTTGAGACACTCCCTTTTAAAAGAGAAGCATAGAAATACATGAACTAGAAGACTTCCGCTGGTTAAAATGCTCTTGCAGAGCTGCTTTTCTCCAGAATGTTTAGGGCAGCCCATTAAATGAGTCTCATACCAATGCCAGGATATTTGGGTGCTCAAATAGAAAATGACTCAAGATTTCATCAGTTCTGGTAAAGAACATTAAACCCCAAATATGGCTGGTGTCTCTAATGGCATGATATAATTACTTGGTTTTAAAAAGCATTACTGTACTCTTTTCTTGGAAGAAATTAGGTAAAAAAGTTTATTCTTGATTTTATTTAACTGAAGCTCAAATTCCTCAAGTTTATATTGACTTTATACTGGTTTATCATTTTCAAAATGTAATCATGAGTGTCATTGGGATAAATGGTCCCACACCATGCTAACATCCCATCCAAAATTTTCCTTTCAATAGAAAATAAACACATGTCCTTCATATAACAATAACCAGCTACTGTTTTATGCATGGAGTTTGAAAGCATATTTTGAAACATAACACAAAAGTATAAAGTATCCAACTTTCCTATGAAGAATTTACACATGTTGAATTTTACACATATATGAACTAAAAATTAGGGCTGTAAGTACATTAACTTAAATAATAAGATTTTCAGTTCCTGTTCAGCAGAGCACCTAATAACACTTCGATGAATTGCAGCCACATTTAATTAACAATGTGAAGTCCTGGCATGATGGATTCTTCAGCACTCTGTTATTCAGATGTAACCCATTAAATATCCTACACTTTTCTTTGTGGAGGTAAAACCAAAAAGATAAGAATTAAAAAAAAAAAGGAAAAAAAAATTAAAACAAACCCTATGAGGTTCTAGGCATACAAATGACCATTAGTCTTCTGACAGGTGAAAGCTTTTGAAATTTAAGCTCAGGATTTTGACAGCTGTGGCATGTTTTATAAAAAATATGGAGGAGAAGTCTCTACATAGTAGAGAGTTACATTAATCAAGAAGTCAAGAAGTGTCTTGGTAATACATTAGAAGTAAATTAGGCTGTTATGCCAATCAAAGTGCCCTTTTATGTTCTCATTTTCTTGTAAATTTTTTAATAAATGGATTTTTTCTTCCAGAGTTACCCAGAACAACTTTAACAGATATTCTGTCAAAAGCCTCTTTATACTTTTTAATAATGATTTTCATCTCTATCTCTGTAGTTGCAGGTAATAAATTTAATTTGTCTTGGCACAAGAATCATTCTCTTCCCTCATGAAAATTGAACATTATTATTAATGTAGATAGTCAATTACTTCAGATTAATGTGGATTTATATTTTAAATCAATACATCAACGTGATGCAAAGCACTCTTAAAACACTATAAACTTCTGATGGATATCTAATCCGTTTTTTAAAAATTCATAGAGTCGGGAATCTATACAACTGCGTAATTTGTATGGATATTGTATTTAGGCCATGAGCACCTAGTTGACAGTTGTGTGGCTTAAAATATGTTTTATTCTCTATAGATCTTTATAAGTTCTTATCCGGTCAGTTACTCAAAAATGTTAACGTCAAATATGTTAAGAGAAGAAATAAAATACAAAAATGTTGAGAGTAAATTTAATTTGTCATGGGAAAATACTGATAAGAGAATGGTGGACACATCTCCAAATGCTTTCAGAGGTGGCTGCTGTCGTCATAGAGGTCAATTGGTCAATTATAAAGTACAGAGTTCACTACAAGGATAATTAATGCAGATGTAATGACATTAATGCAAATGTGTGTGCATTTGCAAATTGTGTGATCTGACTTTAAACAAGTTTCTAGCTTCCTCTTCCTGGGGTGTTGAAATGAAGACAAATGGCTGTTCTGCATTGTCCAACTTAGTGGAGTCTTGCACATGGAAGAGACTACTCGAAGAAGAATCTATTCACAGGACTAGCAGATCATTTGCCTTTCTCATAGCAGGATCAACTTGGTCTAGCTCATTGATCTGGACTGCTACTAATCAGAGCCACAACTTCTGTAGTGGTCATCATAAAGTCAAATTTCTTGCACACCAAACTGCAGCACTTAAAGATTTTTAATCCTCTGTTTGCTTTTCCCAGTGGATGTCCTTGGAACTCTCTGGGTGCATAAACTGAGGAAGATTTGATGCAGGGTATTTGAAAAACAGAGTAGATGTCTAGGCCAAACTTCTACTTTTTATGACTTGAGAACTCCTTAAAATTTGGTGTTGAAAACTTGGATTCATTATGGTATTTTCCTTGGTCTTCATTCAATTCTGATATTTCACTCCAGAACTGAAAATCAAAAACTAAAATTATGTATTGGTGTAAGATCAATAAAATAAAACTACAGGGTGCTTCATAACTTCTTCTTGTCTGAAATTTGATTTAGAACTAGAGAATATTGCATAATGAGAAGATACATTCAATTGCACTGTTTAGTGGATCCAAGCTAGAGACTGTTGATTTTGTTTTGATATTTTGGTAAATTTTTCCAATAGCCTGGAAACAATAGTGGATAAAAGTACCAAATATATCCATCCTTTCCCCCCAGTGATTCAGGCATATTGCAACAGATTAATGAATTTTCATTATGTCTGCCAAACATCATAACATTTCAGAATCAAGCCCTTTTACTGAACTAATTAAATAATTAATTTATTCTGCAACTAATTAAACCTGGTTTTTAAAGAATTTCTGCCTACTGGGTGGTTGATTTTGTAGCAGAGTTGCATTAAGTCTGTTGGGGACCTACTCTCTGCTTGGACATCAGAAAAAGCTGGTGAGGGCTGCTGTGCATCCCTGACCACAGAAGAAGTTTTGGTCATAATTAATGTCTTATTGGACACCAGAGAATCCACATCACCCCAGTTTCAGTTTCTTCTGGAGTGAGTGCTCTGATAGGGCATGGGCTCCTGCTGAATCACGTACTGATCTGGGTGTGCTCTCTCTTGTGTGGCTTTTTGAACGTCTCTCAATATTATTAACCAAGAGATGGGGAAGTTGGGTGTGTGGCAATACTGATTGCATGCACCTGCATGTGTGCCTTTTGTGCAATTGCCTTTTGTAAAAAATGTTTTCTAGGCTAGAATGTTGCAGATGATTATGATGGTTTAAATTATAAATGTACATTTTAAATAATGTACACATAGCAACACATACGCCACTGTTTTCCTTGATGTGTTTTTTTTTCATTGCTTTGCTTTTCTCCTCTTCTCTCCAGCTGCTTACCCTTGAAGCAAATGAATAATCCCATTGGATTAACTGCTCTCATTTGAAACAAAGTGCATACATAAATAGGTTTTGAAGTATTTTTCTTTCATTCAAGTAGTAACTTTTTGTACTGCTTTTCTTTTTACAAGATACACTAACCAGGAGTGCCCTGGGCAATGTTCAGTTTAGGCTGTCTCATGTTGGAAGAGCTCTGTTACTCAAAGCCAGTGATTATTTTACAGATAACCTTGTTAACCTTGTTGTCTACTTATTCTCCACAGTAAGAGTACACAGGAAGAGTAGCTCTGATACTAAGAAGATAAAAGGAGTCATATTGAGCCAAAAGGGAGAGTTTTCCCTGCTTCTCAATATCCTGCCTTGACTCTGGAGTACTGGTAAAGAAAGTGGAGTATTGGCACAGAAAGGATCCAAGTTGGGCCCATGCAAATGGTCTTTCCTAATACCAGCTGGATCCTGGTAATCAATGCCTTAGGGACATTCTAACCCTGAGATTGTGTTCAGTCTGTTATGTTTAGTAACCACCAGTAGACCTATCTTCTATGAAACTATCTAACCTAATTTTGAAATAATTTATATTTTTGTTCTTTTTAGTGTCATTTGGCAGTGAGTTCCATAATTCTGTTTACATGCTGGATTAAAAAAAGTATTCCTTTTTTTCATTTTTAACTTGCTATCTGAAAATATCTTTGGACATTTCCTCACACTTGTGTTGTAAGAAGTGGAGGGTTTCTTTCTGTTTTCATGTGGTTTGTGATTTTGTAGCTTATACTATATCCTTGCCCTTAGTTATTAAATTTGCAAACTGAAAGACTGTCACCTTTTTAGTCTCCTTATATCTCTGACCAGTCTTTCTACATTTGCCTCAAGCTTTTTCTTATTCTATTGTTGAAGAGTATTTCTCAGCTGAATGTAGCAACCCATCAAAATGCCAGCTACTTGTCATTTGCTGTCAGCTCTGGATTTGGCCAACCTGGAAAAGTTTGTATTCTCAATAAATTGTATTACATAATTACTCGCTACCGGTTTGTTTTTTTTTCTGGTTTGCTTGTCTATATATTGGACAATTTGAATGGTCACTGAAAGACCCTGAAGTAAGTTGGTTTTTTTTTTAGTGAAAACCAATCATTTGTTTCTGACTTTTGTTTCCTTTCTTTTCATGGGTTCATGGGAGGAATTTCATTTTTACCCCATGCCAGCCTTACCTATGTTAGTCTCTTTATTTCTAGTTCTCTTCAGAGAAATGTCTCAAAAGCCTGGGTATACTCCTTCAACTGGGCAATGTGACCATGGGAGTGTCTGCTTTCTTGGACAGTTTAAAACATGCACAACCATGACTTATCTCTGCAAAGCATATGGTTTCTTCTGTGATAGGTTGTTTCACAAGTTACTTTTTATCCTGTGAAATAATATAGTTTCTACCCATTTTTGTGGTATGCAATATCAGACACAAAATGTTTTTGAACCTTGTCTACTCAAGGAGATTTATTTCTCATTTTACCCATTCCATCCCCAACTTTGCTGTAGTCTGCCCATCTGGCTGACCCTGCATAAAGGCACCTTCATTTATCTGCCTGGACAACAATTCACAATGAATTCTTTCTAATTTTCCTATATTCTTGAAGCAGTAGTAAGAAAATAAATCACACCAGAAAGCTGAACATGTTTCAGACACAGACTCTGTAGTGGACAGAGCAGGTAAAAATCAGCTACTGTATAAAAGGTGAAACTCAGGAGAAGTTGTTGGTTGAGTTTTTATTTGTGTAGTAGAAAGCATTCAAATATTAAGTACTTCACAACCTGTATATTATTGTATTTTGTAAAGAATCTATTTTATAGGTTAAGATGTACCTCAAGACTTTTTCTGAAGAAACCAAAAATTTGTTTCTCAGGTGCTTCCCTATCACTACTGTAGAAACTTTTATAATTAAAATATGGTAAGTGTCTGTGGGGAAAGTGGGATGCAACCCACATATTTGCAGAGCCCAAGGTTTGCATATTCCCCTTCTTTCAGAACACAGATTTTGAAAAGCTTAAGTATTTACTGAATAGTTGCTCCAAGCAAAGAAGACAGCAAGACTGCAGGCAGGTAAGGAAAATAGATTTCTGCTGATAAATAATTAATCCTGTAATGCTGCTGCCCCATATACATAACCATTGTATTTATGCAAATATAATTTAGAAGGAGAAAGAGCATTTGCTTGGAGTGTGCAACATTATTGATAGTTCTGGTGTTTTAGACTATTTCACTTGGAGCTGTCATTCCTGCCTTGAGTACCAGAGTGCTAATCTATCTGATATCAGTTTCCCAATCTTGAGGGAGCTGCACTTGGCAGCCTTTGCTGTGGTGGGAAAGAAGAGCAGATGATAGTATTGAGCACTGGCAGTGTGTATCCTCTGGGGAAATTTGGCCCTTCAGTATATATTATTAGTCATGAATACTAGAGTACTAAAATATGCCAGTACTTTAAGAGAACTGTGACTGTTTCTCATACTGAAGTAGCAATTTGGTTTGAGTCTTTGCTGTTATTGTACATTCTGCAGAGAGTAAAGAGAGAGAACCAGGGTGAAATGAGATAATTAAGGATGCATGAAAACAGTTATTTTGATACCAGGGCAATGAATATTCAAGATGGGAGATTTATATCTGATTATGGGAGGGGTTTTTTAGGCTTTCAGACTAGTTCAAAGACATTCTCTACAGTGTCATCAGGTTTTTTTTCTCACAATTAAGCCGGACAACATAGATAAAAGGACAAGATATTTTTTATGCACTCTAAGTTTTACTACATTTGTGTAAATAGAGTAATCCTCTTATTAAAACAAAGAGCAAAGAAATTTTGTTTCCAGTTTCTCAGTGGATACAAAATAAACAGGCTTTTTAAAGTCATTAGGTTTTTGTTTAGTTACATGAATAGGATAAACCTTTTCTGGAAGCATGAGACTTGGTCTGTAGCATTTGGCAAATATTGACAAATATTGCCTCCTTTAAGATGCTGCAGCATCAGCTGTCTCACTTATCATGAAAGTGACTGCTAAACTAGACACCACATTCTAATGCTTACATTTTCAAATTTTTGCAAGCTCCTTATTTTTTAATGTCAGTTCACAGAATTTGCACTATAATCAGTGTTCTGTTCTACCAAATATTTCTTAATATTTCTTAAGTTTCAAAGAGCCCTTTTACAATAAAAAGGTAGTGGTTTTTTTTTTAACAAATAACTCCAAAGAAAAGCAGAACATTTCTGTATTTATCTACTAAAACACACCTCCTAGCTATAATTTATTGAAAGTTAAAGGAAAGAACATTGCACCACTCTCCAAACAGGCAGTATTTTCAAATAAAACCATACGCAAAGTCTCATCAAAAAATATTAATTACACCTCAGGCTCTTGACCTTGCAAAGTAAAATGTTGACAAGTATCTTTCTGATGTTTTGCAAATTAAGCCACAGCCCCATCAAACTGTGTCCAAAGTAGTTAAGAAATAAATATCCACTATAGCAAAATCAATGCTATGCTGCACAGCAAAACCAGTGTGCCATATAAAACACTCTTTAAAATGTTAAAGAGGACTTAAATTTAACATCCTTCAAACTGTACAAGAGATTTCTTAACTTCTTTTCCTACCCTATCCTATCCTATCCTAGCCTAGCCTGGTCTAGCTTAGCCTATCCTCTGTGGTTTGGGGAACCCACTACACTGGAAAATTTCCTCCTTTGTAAATGTTTCTGAAAGGATGGCCTGCATGTGTGAAATGTCTCACGACAGCATAAGTGAATTTTTCCAATTACTTCACTATTTCCTTTTCTTAGGTCTTTGAAAAACCTTAAAGATCAATACCTCAGTAAAAAAAAAATAAAGATCAGTGTTTTAGAATGCTGTGTGCTAAGGTTTTTAGTAAAAATTGTTATTCAGGTATTTAATACAAAAGTGTGATTGATATGTCGGAGAACATGTGAAGTAAATGTGACTGTGAGTTGCTAATCAAGTGTTTTGGTGTTGTTTTATTTTATAATAATTGTACAGGGGAGGTGCATGTATCAATGACTTTGTGGACTGTTCTGACCCTGGTATGACATGGTCCTGCTCACCACACGGCCCTTAATGAAGTCTCAGTGAGGGAATCTTATACTTGGTTTTCTAAGAAATGTTCCAATGTCTACACTTTGCTGCCAATATTTTATACTTGTTTACTGATGATATTTCAGCATGTTTAGTTTTTTGGTTTTGCCTATGTGTAATTTATGTTTGAAGTCAGAACCATTACTATAAGACAGGGACATGTACCAGGTGAATGCTATTTAATACTGTTCAGAAAATTCTGAAACAGTTAAAATTTCAATGCTCAGACTTTTGCCTCTGAAAGCTGAAGAGGGAGATTTTATGTATGTACTTTCAAATTTAAAAAAAATTCTTTAAAAGCCCTTAAAATCTTTAAGGTTTTCTTTTCAAAGGCAAAGAAGGTAGGTCAGTACTTTAACAATTACTTGCTGTCCTTTTCACTAATAATTGAATAATATTAATAGTGTCAAAATAGTGAAATCTGCACTTTTGCACACATGAAAGTATATTGATGAGTGGTATCTGATAATTTTGGTGTGCACAGCTTCATTTATATTGGTGAATGGGAAAACTCAAGTAGATGACATTGCAGCCCCTTGGACAGCAGTATTTGTTCTACAAGTACAGAAAGAACATCTGTATAGGAAGAAATTGCAAGCTGGGGAAGACTTTGTCCTATAATTTGATATAGAAATCATTTTAGATATAAGGCTGAAGATTTCTTTTTAAGATTACAAATAAGCAAAAGTTTTTGTTGCCTACTCCAGGATTCTTTTTTGTATTTCTAATCTATTTACCAAAAGCATTTTCAAGTGTCCTAGTTGTTATTCAAATGATGAGTCCCTGAGGTTAGAATTCTCTCTAAGTAGTTTTCTAATGCTATGTACCCAGTGTATTCCTGTTCTAATGAAAGCAGTAGGTTTTCTGTCAAGTCATGCCAGGTACTGGAGTTAATTGATTATGTTCTCTGTAGGAAACTTTGAAGTAAGAAACCTGATTTATCTCCACTGAGAATGGAGAAATGGGGGAACTTACTGACACTATTAGAACACTGTAGAGTATCTGTAGGATGCTTTGTGGTCTTCAGTGATAGCCCAAAAGTGCTTTTTGGTTATTGGTGTGTTTAATGACACACACAGGAGAAAGAGAGAGAGGAAAGGAGGAGAGCCTTCACAGAGTTATTTAATGGAATCAAATAATGGTTCTAGATGGGTATGAAAGGTTAAGTATTTTTAATCAGACTCTTTCGTCAATGCTAAGCAAATAAAAGTCATTTCACATTCTCAGAGATAAATCAGGCTTTGAATAATGCTCAAACTACTCAACAATAATGTAACTCCATCTGAGAATGTCAACGGCAATATTGTTTGTTCTAAGTTTTAGCAAAGTGTATCAGTTCATGATGGTCATGGTTTTGTGGATTTTTTAAAAAATAATTTAACCAAAATATGTAAAAACTAGTTTCTTGTTTTTCAAAAAACTGTGAAAGTAGTACATGATTTATAATAATCTCCTGTGCTGCAGAATACGTTGTTAAAGAAATTATATTGTTCCATATGTAAATACTGTAGAGAGGAATAGAGAAAGCATCAGAGAACATCCTGAGTTGGAAGTGACCCATCAGGATCATCGAGTCCTACTCCTGGCCCTGCACAGGATACCCCAAGAGTCACACCATGTGCCTACAGCATTGCCCAAACCCTTCTTGAGCTCTCTCAGGCTTGGTGATGTGACCACATCCCTGGGGAGCCTGAAGAGTAAACTGCATCCAGAAATTGGAAGAGCTTGAGGAAAACCCAAAAGAAATCAGTGGAGACCTTGAGGCACAGAACAAGCAAAATATCTTGTTCCTTCCCCCTTTTGTGGTTTTTTTTTGTTTTCTTTTGTTCTCTTCTTTTCTTTTCTTTTCTTTTCTTTTCTTTTCTTTTCTTTTCTTTTCTTTTCTTTTCTTTTCTTTTCTTTTCTTTTCTTTTCTTTTCTTTCTTTTCTTTTCTTTCTTTTCTTTTGTTTTTAACCAAAAAGATGTTAATTTTAATTTTGGAGAGTATCTTACTAAACCAGATTAAGTTTTTTTGTATTTCGCTCTAAGAGTCAAAGTTTTTGGATTAATTTTAGATTTGAAAGTGCTGTTTGAGACAGAGGTGCTCAAAGGAGCAGAGGATGAGAATCATCCCATTTCATCATGAGGTAGGAATAAGTGTGGGAGACCATCCTGTCCTGAGACAAAAAGATCATACTTTTAATAATTCACCCCCTTAGCATTAACTGTCTCCAATACAGATAACTTTTCTGATTGTAGAGTTGAATGCTAAAATCTTTGTGTACTGAAAAAACCATCTCATATATCTTGGAAAATCGGGTAGTAAAGGAGAAGCTAATCCAGAAGACAGTACTTTCACAGCTTTCCTTTGCACATGAAATAGGTCCAGTCTCAATGCACCACAGTCAAAACTGAAAATGCTCTAGGCATCTAGGCATTTCTAGGCATCTTCTCCTCCAGGCAACCTCAGTCTTTCACCAGACTTGTAATACTGCAGCTTCCAGAGGGAAGCTGCTTTGCTTGCTTTGAAAGCCTCACAATAGCTCAAAAGCCATGTATCGACCCACACAGTAGTGTAAATCCCTTTCCACCAAGGACAAACTAGGTCTGTGTATGTGGAAGACAGCTATGATTTCATGTCTGCAGATCTCTGATGTTCACTTGATATATCCAGGAGGAAAACCCACCTCTTCCGTCTGCTACCACGCAGCCACCAAAAGGCATCTGTGCTTGGAGTCATCCATACAGGGACAGTGACCATCTTCCAGAACTGCTAAACCCTCTAGCTTCTTTAAGACTCTCTTTATGATGACAGATACATTTTAAAAGTTTAAGTGGCCTAGAGAAAAATGTAATCTTTTACAATAACTTTTTTGTTGCATTTACAGGTATGTATCCATAGCTCAAGAATGGTAGTCTAGCCATTTTAAAGCAATATTTCTTCTGTTTTTCTTTGTTCCTTATGAATTTCATTATGCATATTTTGATGGGGAGATGCCCTCTAAAGCTGAGAGAATGTCTTCCACTCACATGGTAGATGTCCATCTACATCTTTATGCATTATTAATGTCATAGAGTCAGCAAGGGCTTGTGGTTCTTTGTTTATAGGGAAAGAGATTGAAGTTTAAACTCCATAAGAATTTGTCTGCTTAAGGTGAACTTGGTAATGGAATATAGAAAAAGAGTTTAAAAGCTTGCTCAGCTCCTGGGATTTGGAGGTACAGTATGGAGGTTTTCACCTCTTGCATGAATAAACTGATGTAGAAGAAATTTAAAGAGTGGACAAACTTCTTCAGCATTTTAGCGATGGCAATTACAGTCAGCAGATATATTGAAGAGATCTCAAAGCAGCAGCATCTGCTGTAAACTCCTCCTTTTGCAGTATTGCTACATAGTGGTCAGCACTGTCCAGTAACATCTGATGCAAATTGCAATGAAGATTCTGTCATATTCAGGCAAAGATCAAATTTGGTTTCTTTTATAGTAAGGAACCCCATGAAGCATATCAAGAGTGTTATCACAGAATCACAGGACCTTTGAGCATGGGGGGCACCTCTGGAGGTCACCTTGTCCAACGCTGCTGCTCAATCGTAGCCACCGAGAGCCACATACCCAGGCCATGCCCAGACAGCTTCTGAACAGCTACAGAGGGAAACTCCTCAGCACCTCTGGGCAACCTGTTCCAGTGCTTGGTCACCCTCACAGTAAAAAAGTGTTTTCTGATGTTCAGAGGAGTGGTCCTGCACTTCAGTTTGTGCCCACTGCCTCTGGTCCTGTCACTGGGCACCCCTGAAAGGAGCCTGGCTCTGTCCTCTTTGCAGCCTCCCTTCAGACATTTTTATATGTTGATGTGATGCCCCTGAGCTTTCTCTTTGTGAGCTAAATAGTCCTTTTCTAATAGAAGAAGTGCTCCAGTCTCTTAATCATCTTCATGGCCCTTCACTGGGCTCTCTCCAGCATGTTCATATCTCTTTTGTCCTGAGCATCCCAGTACTGGACACAGTATGCAGGCAGCCTCCCCAGTGCTCAGCAGAGGGTAAGGAATTACCTACCCACCTTGATCTGTAGGCAATGCTCTCTCCAGCACAGCCTAGGATACCACTTACCTTCTCTGCAGCAAGGACACATTGCTGCCTCATTTTCTACCATAAGCACTGCAGGAACGTCCTTCCCACCATTGTGGCATTCAAATCCTGAAGACATTCCTGGAGATTACTGGTGCCTGAAGCACACTATCTATTTTGAGATCCACAGCAAAAAGAAGTATCAGGAGTCCACAAAACTATCATCAGAGATTTAGAAAATCAAATTGTTGAGGAGAAAATTTGCTTCACCTTCTCATCGTTTTTCCTCCACAGACTAAATAAATCCATCAGTGCCTATAGCAGCTTTCTGTGAAGGCTAGGGGGATGAAATTGTCATGCCATGCCTATAAGGATCAAAACAAAATGTAGAGCAAGAAGATTTCCATTAGTACTCAAAAACTCTATAAAGATAGTGGAGCATAGGAACTTGATTGTAGAAAAGTTTTTAGAACCACTTGAATTGGATATTTTTTCATAAGAGGTAAGACAAAACAGACAGGATGGCCAGCTAATTTGTTCTTGGAGTTGTCATACTGACCACATTATGATAAAGTGATAATTTTCTGGCCTTTGGGCCAAAACCCAGAAATGCTGTATCTTTCATGATTCTAAGTACCAAAGTACTGGTCCCTTAATCCTGACAGGCCACCCACTCCCAAAGGCTGCCCTTTTACTCCTGGGCAAAGCAGTCTCTAAGAGTGCAGAAGAGTCAATTAATGGGATTTCAAACCACATATAAAATGTGTTTGAAGTCAAAATTGGGTATATCTTAATCCATTTTTAACTCCAACTGTTCTTTAAAGAAATTATGGGCCTAGTATAGGCTTTTTCCTATAGTTAGTCATGTGAAGGTCAGAAAGTGTCTGGTTTTAATGCTAAATGCCAATCCTCTGTAATTTTACTTGCCTTATAATTTTTATTTCTTTTAAACAAATAAGGTATGCAGAATAATTAGATTTAATAAACAGTGACTTGCTGCAGCAAATATTCTAAGAGTTTATTATTCAGATGTGTAGACTGCTGATGTGAGTTCTTCAGGAATTCAATGAAAAAATTCAGATGTCTTATGAGATCCAGTAAAGCAAAATTATCATGCTGAGTTAAAATGTAATTCTGTTTTACAAAAGTACTACAAGCATTGAATTTGTAACTCTCATATTTTTAATCTCATCTGTAAAGATATTTCTGGGCCCATCCAAATCCCTTTGGAATTTTGGGTTCTTTTTAGATTACCTTTTTCAAAAAGAATGATAGGTAGCTTGCAACTTCTGGATATTTGGCTGCAGAGTCAGAAACAGAAAGGTTCAAACTCTCTTTCTTTGAAACATCTGTCTCTTCTTTCATCTGGAAAATGCTACTGACTCCTCTTGCCTTGAAAAGAAAAATTCAAATGCAGAAAGAAGTTGAAAACACTCTGTGAATCTGTGAATTTAGAAACTTCAGCCAAGCCCTACCAGGGATGAAAGAAAAGCCAAAATTAACCCATCAATAAGCAATCTTGAAATACCACCCTGAAAACAAACTTAATCAAACCAGAAAGAAATGCCATCTAGAAACTTAAACCCAGAAATTGCAGAACAAAAAGTTTTCACTCCACCATATCAGAAATGCCAAAACATCCATGAAGTTGTTTTTATTTATTATTGCTGTTATTTAATGTGGAAGACACTTGAGTGCTACCACCTCTGATCAAAAGTTTTACTGTGGCAGTGTCTACTACTTTACCTCGGTGAGTTTTAGAAATACAAAACAGGGATCTCTTCTGTAGTATTTAGGTTGTTTTTACTTGATTTTGCCAAGCCCAGAAAGGAATTTAGCAAATGGCATTGTCTAGCTCAAAAAATTTAAGTTTAAGATTATAAATCTTGCTGTGAAATCTAACATTTTATAATGAGTTAGAGGGAAGGATGCCAGAGATCATATTCTATTTCTTACTAAGTAGGATCCTTCAATAATATATTTTAAAGGGAGTAATTTGTTTAATCCTGAGAGACAGCTACGATAATCTAAGGTCATTTAAGTGAAAAGAAGCTGCAGAAAAAGTTAGAGCAGCGCCACCTGGGTCAGAGCAAACATTTAAAGAAGTAGCGTGTTAATACTTAAAGAATTTATTCATGCATTTTTTATAACTTCTAGCTTTTGTAGTTGAATGTGATGAATGGATCTCCAAGAGCTTGAGTCATCATGCCCGTAGCTGATGCCAGTTTCCAGGCATTAACTTCAATTATTGATGCTTTCCCTAATAGACCTGATGGCACATTTTTAAAGTAAAGGTTCTGCCTTACTGAAGGCATGCCCTGCTGCTGGGCACACTGGCAGAGGGAAACGTGGAGCTTCCACCCGCTCTTTAAATTAAATCTTTGTTCCTCCGGTTTTGTTCTTTAATTACTCGGTGCATGGCTGTCACCTCTAGGCTAGGTTGTCTTTGAAGAAGTTTGTAATTGGAAGAAGTTTGTAATTGGAGGAGCAAACCAAGCATGAAAGGCTTGAGGGGTCTTTCCGAGCCCATGAAGTTCCTCCAGAAGTCAGCATGAAGCTCTGTTATGGTTTCACCATGTGCTAGATTTAGAGGTAAATTTTGAGTTAAAGAATTCCTGAAATTGAAAGTGAAGTTATAATTCACTTATAAAGTTATAATTAATTTATAATTTTACTTAAATAAGTGCAAACTCATATTTAAATCTATTCTTCAGCAGCAGCAGAGTTCATGAGGTGATAGAGACTGAGCAGTGTCCTTTCTGAAGAAATGACTCATAACAGATGACTTTATAAAATAGTTCTTTAATAAGACATAATAAAAAAAGGATTATAGATGGTGACTTAAATTCCCTCCAGATTCCAAGCACACAGCATTCTTTCAGCACCAGAGAGACCTCAGATTGATGTTCCCATGGCACTCTGTATCCTCTCTATGGACAGAGGCTCCTTCTTTCTATACATATGACCTATTACATACTTTTCTCACAAGAAAATAAGACGTGAAGGATACTCAGGTGAGCACTTCTTCCAGTAGGTTCTGATAAAAGCAAGGTCGTGCAGGTGATGTGATTGCTGGTGCTGCCCACAGGCTCCAGTGCTGCAGGGAAGTGGCTGAGGCTGTCCTGCAGCCAGGGAATGTGGCTCAGCACAGCCCAGCCTTAAGGCCATGCTGGGCATGCAGCACCTTAGCTGCCAGCTCAGGTTAATAAGTTAGTGTGGCTCACTAACTCCTTGGTGTAGGGTGGTGTCCTGGTCAGGATGGACACACCATCCTGTCTGGAATAAGTTCTCTTTCATTTTGAGAACAACCAACCACACACAAGCTTTCAGCAGCAAGGTTCCAGCTAAGCTCTGTGATTTGAGTATCCTCATGAACAAAACCTAAATCTTGCGTGTAAGATGCCTCTCTCACTTTTTTGTTAATAAAAGCTATGAAAGGAAATGGAGTTACACATATAAAGTATTGTGTGAGATCAGTCAGACACCAGTGTAATCTTGTTTTAAAGTTAAAGCATTAAAAGAACAAGAATTGTGAACTAAATAAGGTGGAAGGTCAGCAAAATAGATTGAAAAGTGACTGAACATTCAAGGTCTTCCAAAATTTAATCCTGGCATTATACTCTCAACTTTAACAAAGCTTTTCATACTGTACATCTCTCTCATGTTCTATAAAATGGAGTAATTATGTCTTTTTCTTCTGAAAATTGTTGGTTTTCAAACCCTCCATGGGTACATGTGCTCTGCAGGTGGTGGCTGGTTTCCATGATACCACATTGCCTGGAGGGCCAGTGACACGTGTGGGTGGCCACTTTGTTCCCAGTGATGTGTTTAGAGAAGTTTGAACAGAAAGAGCGTGGTTTATGGCATGGGTGACTGTACAAATGAATCCCAACCTTTCTCATTCTTCATATCTAGTGTGGATATTTATTGGATTTTAGTCCTTTTCTGACCCAGATATGGGGCAACTGAGAGGTGTTTCAAAAACCTTTTATTCCATTTTTTAGTCTGATAAAAATCTCAGCTGTATGAAAAACACTGCATGATATATAACTTTCCAAAGTAAAATTTTCTTTATAAAGCTGATTTCAATCAGACCGTCAGACCTGGCTATAATACTTTCAGGTATTATAGATAAGATATGATCTAGATGTCATTCTTTTTTAAAATTTTTTTTATTTAGCTTCATTGACAATCAGGTCTAAATCCACTGATAATAACTGCAGTCTTCTGGCTGACTGTTGGGGTTTGGATCAGGTCATAATGAATAGGCAACTGCAGAGTGCTGATAACTATTCCTGTGTAGGGAGCCAAATCCACCTCTAATTTAACCATGTCCCTTCCATACAGGTGCTGCTAATAAATTCACTTGTGGCATTAAAAACAGCATTGATTTCATGAGAGGTGTCTGATTTGGAAACTGAAGATAAAAAGGCGAGAGAGTGGAACACGCATCAATTGAAGGAGCAACATAAAAGAAATGTGAAAGATAAGTATAACAGGGTAAACAACAGATATTTTTAAAGCATCTATTACGCTTGGCTTAAGCGTATTTCTTGTATCAATCAGGGGTTTTAAAATGTCTTTGTGTTAATATCACCATAGTTACATCTCAAATATAAATAAAAACCCACAAGAATCATGATGAGAAGCTTAATGGATGACATCCAGGCACATTTTCTTAGTAATTTATAACTATAAAGTCTTTGTAATAATAAACTGCACTGCACTGCTGGCTGGTGGCAAATAAATGAAAATGGGTGTATTACACCCAATTTAAAAATATCAGTCACACCAAACAGAATTAAAATTTGGTTTAATTGCACTTTGATTAAACTGGTACAAACTATTGGAAGAGAAACTTTTATTGGTATTAAAATGTTCTTATGCCTCTTAAGTTAGCAAAAGAGAAGCAGTCAGCTTTAAACTGAATGAAGGTTGTCAAGACAACACTTTTCATATTTTTGTCGGATAAAAATCCCAATTTTAGTTCTCTTTACAGCACAAAGTAGTAGCAGTCTGTTCTGCACTGATCTGCATTCAGAAGTCTTTAAAACTGTCTGTGTTAATATTAAGCCTGCCATTTTCTGATTTCTGACTTCTGCCACCACATAAGTCTCTGGTATATTTGACTGATTTTGTTAGGGACTCTCAATTAATAACAGCCCATCTTATTTTTGTAATAATTTTATGGAAATAATAATTTTTCTCTGCTTTTTGGATATAGTCCACCACATGCCCCCATTCCTCTGACTGGGTCAGTGTGGTCTTTTTACCATAATATCTCAAACACTTCAAAACATCATACACAGAGCACTACTTAGGACCTCCCACTCTTTTCGTCTTTGAGTGCATGAAAGATGGTGCCATTACCCAGAGGTGCCCACAAAAATTTGGTACCAGTGAGTGTGTGTTTTAAATTGCAAAAAATACATGGACCTATACATACATACAAATCTATACAGAAAAAACGATGTCTCTCAAAATGAGATAGCATGGCTACTCTAGAGTAGCATGGTTACTCTAATTATTAATAACTTTTCTTTCAATTTGCTGAAGTATTTCATTATATATTTCTAAGTTTTTTCCCATCTCTTCAATTTTTTCATTCTATATTCTCATAGACTTCCCTGGTTTGTGTAGTAGTTGCCAGAAGTGTCTGGACACAAACCAGGTTTTTCCCTTTGTAAAACCTTGAGTGTGATGATGACCTCTCTAAATCCTGATCAGAAACAAGGAACCAAGTTAATGAATCTGAAGGGAAAGCATTTCCTGAACAGCTTCCACAGCCCAAATTCTTGCTCCAGCCTTCAGCTTACTCTGGTGGTTGCTCTTCCTGTTTGGTCCTCAGGCATCTCCTTTCACCTGTGGAGCTGCACTGTGAGGATCCTTGGACGTTTCCATCTCCTGGAACAAGGCTGTAAATTGAACAAAAGGGGTCTAATCTCAGGTGTTGTGAGACCATTCAAAACATTGCTCTGGAACTGATTCCTGACAATAAAATTTTTTCTGAATCTACCAGCTCTTTTTTATATGACCTTCTTTCCCCCTTCTTGAAGTCCAGAACATGTTCTGAGTTTACTTTTGGCAACCTTAGATAGAAACATCTGGTAAGCAGCATAAATCATGTCCACCCTAATGCCTAATGCTCCATTACCACATTTGCTGTTTAGTTTTGCTTTTAGATGTGAGCACATTACTGATGTATACTTGTAGTTTGAATCCCAGTGTGATGTGGCCTTATTTTTTACAGTAACTCAGCAAGGTGGAGGCAAGAGGATTTGTTCCCAGCGTTATTTTTATAAATGTTATGTGTTTAAACCTAGCTTTAGAATTTTTCTATTTTATTTCGCTAAAATATTTCACTCTTTCTTAAGACGACTGGAATATGCCAGGCATTTCTGGCAGCAATTTGTGACTGGACTTGTTCATATAATTTTTGTAAAGGCAAAAGATTTAATCAAATAATATTTTTCCTGAATGCATATGATGAAATAAAAATGTACGTCTTGTACTAGACGTAATATTTTGAAGTACGAGTTTTAAATTTTCATTCTTGGAATAGATGTGGGTTTTTTTGGTGTAACTGATGAAGGAGACTAGGAGGCACCAGGGAGAGGGAGGGTCTCTGTTGCTGCCATTACTGATATAAGTCATCCTGTCCAAATTTCTCATGTTGACTTGTGTTACCAGCATATTATCCATGTGCAGAGATTTGCTTGTCCTGTCTCTGCAACCTCCTTTGTGAGAGCACAGATTTGTGTTGGCTGTGCAGGAAACTGCACTGAGGGCTTAATCTAAGTTGAAAACAATCCAACAGCAGCAGGAAGCAATAATCTCTCCAGACCAGTTTGGCCTCATAATTGCTTTTGCCAGCAGGAGAGGTTGATGTGGATATGGGAATGAGCAGCAGCAGCAGCAGCAGGTGAAATAACTTCTGGCTTATTTGATCTTAAAGTAAACCTCTGGTGAGCAACCAAGCCCCTAGAAATGTGTGTTTGTGGACAAAATCTTCCTTGTCAATTTGCATAGTACCTCAAACAGAAACACTTTTAGATCCTTCTCATTAATGCAAACAGATTACATGTTTTGCTGGCTAAAAAATGGTTAAAAATACCATTTTTTCCAACATGTGACCATGTGTCCCATCCTATTCCCTTCTAAAGTACATTAGGCCTATTCTCCTTAACATTGATGAAAGATTTAAATGATTGTGAAGGGAGTAGGTGCAGGCTGAACATATTCCTTTGTGAGCAGCAAAACCACATTAAGCAGAGGCCAGGCTCTTTACTACTAAATATGTGTGGGGTTCCCAGCAGAAGAGTGGTTTCTTTCCACACAGTTGCAATTTTTAATTATGCATCTGGTGACATCTGGTGCCAAGATTACAGACAGGATTCCCCGTGGCAGATGAAAGCTGGTGCTGCTTTTGTAACAGGAGATGGTGGAAAAAGGTTTATGCCTGGGATTAGGCTCACATGTTACAAAACATATGCTTGCCCCACTTGAAAGTTCTCAGCTAAATTTTTATTTACTTCCTATATATGGCTTTGAGATGCAATATCTTGTAACCTATAGAAGGCAATATGTGATTTTTCCCCCCCATCTCTAATAGCAATAAACTTTTAAACACCTGTGTGATCGTACATCTTTTCAGAAAGCACGGCAAATCCTATTATTTTAGGTCACTTTAATTATTTTGAAACAATGCTGTGAAACAGAACAAAAATTAGCTTTCAGTTAACAAATCTTGAACGCGTTAATTGATGCAAAGAAGTTATTATCCAAGAGACCCGGGGGGACAGGTTAGAGCCCATGAGAACGCTTGATTTTGCACAGACCTCAGCTGATCTGCTCTGCCTTCACCTGCTTGCCAAATTCAGAAAAAAAGGCAATCGGATGTAATAGGGAGGAAAGAATGCCCAGTAGATGGTGCTGCCTGATCGCTCATGGACCCAGCCTGGGCAGGGAGAAGCAAAAAACTTTGAGATCTCTTAAAAGGAGTGATGATGAGCCAGCAGTCGTGTCATTGGAGCAGGAGCTGAAACAATCGCTGACATGACTTTTTTTCCTCAGAATTGAAGTGGTATTTTATAAGCAAATATTTCAAGTCTCTTTGTTTTTTCTCTATTGTCCTAAATCTATTGAAAGTAGATGTAAACAAAAATGGCAACTCTACAGAATAAAATATTTTAAGCAAAAATTGCAACTCTGTTGAATAATATATTTTAAAGGTATTTACACATTATATAAGCACACAAAAAAATCTGTATTTGTGATTACATCTCTCATCTAAGAACTGTAGCTACATACTCATTGTTCAGTAGGCAACAGTTTCATAAAATTTTTTCTTATATGTGTTTGTATAAATTTCTCGCAGGATTTAGCCATTAACCATTTCATCACCTCAGTATAATAATTTGGACTTGTCAAATCCTAATGATTTTGTAATTAAATGCAGATATTTATGTCAATAGCAGAAACCACTGCTGTTCCTGAAGAAAATCTGGTGTAATATATGACCTCAGCATGAAACTTTTAATGTTGCATTTTGTACCTGCCTCAGCTCTCGATAGATGAATGATGCTGACTCGTGTAGCATGTGCTACAATAAATTTATAAGGGTGTTAATCAAAAAGGAAAGGCTCATAGCGTCATAGTTCAATGAAAATAAAAGGTTGCTGTCCACACTGTCATTGGGAATTAACCATTTGGCAATAACTCAACTGCAGTACAATCTGCCTCCAGAGTTTAGGTGCAGATAACTTCAAATGCCCATTAAAACACATGCCCAATCTCGTCTTCTGCTTGTGCTTCCTCACCCAGCAAGCTTCCTTGTGTTGGACACGTTTCCTTGTGGATTCTTGGGGGACTTTAGTTGCAGGGCTCTTACTGACCTGTGTGACTCCAAGACCTCTTCTGGTCCCTCCAGCACCACATCACCTGCCCAAGGGCTGAGCACCCTCTGGGCTCAGGCTCTGCTTCACCTGCAGCAGGGCTGGAGGCAGCAAGAAACACCTTTCCAGGGTGAGTTCTGTCTGTGGGCATTGTTTCATTTTGAACAGCATCTGCATTTCTCCTGAAGCAAGTGAGAAGAAAATTGTCTGAGAGTGTTTTCTATGCATTCATCCCTTTTGAATTTTGACTCACGCTTATCCATGTCCAAATGCTTCAAGCAGACAGTGATTTAATGGTTTTGCAAAGGTTCCATTTGAAAAGCTGGGCTTAGGCAGCCTTATGCATACCACCAAAAGCCACATTTTGAGATTTTCCCCTTTTTATTGTTCATACATAAAACTCTCATGAAGGAATGGTGAGATCTTGTGACCTCTTGGCAGCAACAAGATTAGAAATTTGTGACTCCTATTTCACTGTTGTTCCAAAGAAGTTGGGTGCAAGTGTCCTTGTCAGTCTGAGACTTGGACAGGGAAAAATTGATTTTTCAAAATGCTTTTCTTTTCCCAATGAAATCCACCGTTTTGTGGCAAAAGTCTTTATTTGTTTTTTTTTCATTCCTAAGCAGTTTCTCTTGCTGAAAGTCCTATATCTGTCACTGATTTTTCAATTCATCTGCTTGTCACTAGTGTCTCTCATGAGGAGACACGTTCTCATTTTGTTATAACAATTTTTGTCCTTTTCTCAAATCCCATTGTTTGACAGCAAGACCTTTTTGTATCCTTGTTTACTTTCACCAACAATTTTCTTCCAATTCAGATTTCCCTTTTTTTAAACATACACCCACATGCAAAGACACACACAGAAAAAAGATAGATTTGGACAATAATAGCCTTTGTCCTGATTAATTCCCCAATTACCTCCTTCCTACCCTGCCAAATACAAGGGCTGCATGGCTTAGCAGTGTACTTGGCAGGTTTTGGGTTAATGGTTGGATGCAATGATCTCAGAGATGTTTTCCAAACTTAACAATATTCTACAATTCTGTGCCTCTATTTCATTCTTCACCACTAGGCATCAGCATTGCTCAATCTATTTTTATAATGTTTCCTAGCTAAGAAATGATGCTGTTTATCTTCAGTCCCAGCAAGGAAATTATCAGCTGGTGAACTCCACGTCTTCAGTCTGCTTTTCTGTAGCAAATGGTCTTGAATACTCTATGGACAAAGTTATAAAGGTGCATAATTAGCTGGTGCCTACTATATGTGTGTTATATTGATGTGATCTGTGTAATGAACATTCTAAAGAACAGTCATGCTTGGTGGTTTACTAGGAATGGTTTCCAAAAGCTCAAAAATAAATGTTAGCAAAATCAGGTGGAGAGAGGATTTGAACAGAGTAACACAAATAACAATTAAGAGTTGCTCAAGTGCATTTTACAAGATGCTGAACCCACAGTTCAGATATTTTTTAAAACATAAATACTTCCTCTAGATGTATTGTTTTAGATCATACAGTAAGAATTAAGGAACAGTCAGAAAAAAATAGAGAACATTTCTTGAAAGACAAAAGTAAAAGTGAACAAATCTGGGAAGACCAAAGGGAATTCTACTTATCTGAATTGTCTGGTGATGATACTTCAGTCCTTTAGGTACAATTGCTTGAATTCTTAATTTAAATCTGCCAAGAATTGCTTATTACATATTTCTGTTCTCTTCTAGGGAGGAGTTCATATAAGGGACATAATATTTTCTGCAATAATGCAGAAATAGTTTTAATTCTTGGAGTAATGCAGAGTTATTTTAATAAGAATATGATATTGTATCCTCACCTCAGAGGTCTTGGGACATCTAGTACTGTCTGAGAAAAAGGATACCAACCAAAATCTAAAGGTGTTGCAAAAGAGCACTGAGTAATTGAATACTTTTTTTTTTTAAACATAGTTACACAAATAGATATGAGAGTAGGCAGGGCATTTTTACAGGCTGTTGCATAGCAGCCTACAAAATATGAAACTTGGAAGTGCTGCAGCTTTATGAGAGAAAGCCAACCGACCTTGACATCCCACTGCAAACTACTGGACAAGTAGCCAGAAAAGCCAATATTGCTCTGCAAAAGTATAAAACACAGGAATATCAAGTAAGACCTGAGTTAAGGAATAACACAGAAAATTCCAAAAGAAGAGCTGCGGGAATGCTTAAAGAACAGGAAAACCTGGTCTGCCTGCTGATGGCTCAAATAATAGGAGAGAGGATTCCCCAGAGGTGTGGAGGAATGAGGTGAGCCCTTGTAGCTGCCCCTGAGTCAGGGGCTGGCTGGGGCTGGCTTCCTGCAGAGCCAGGTTTGTTCCCCTGGCATTCCCTGGCATTCCCTGGCACAGCTGATCTGCACCTGGGCAAACCAGAGACTGGCACGTGTGAGCTGCCTTGGGAAACATCACCGTGAGCAGAATCTGAAACTAGACAAATTCAAGGGAAAGTAAGATGAGTTTCTGAGAAGTGAGTGCAACTGACCATGGAAACTCTCTCCTAAAGCTCGCTTCTCTGCCAGTGGAAATACTTGTAGCAGATGTAGGCTGTTTTTCTCCTTAAGATAAGCCTTGCTTGAGGCAGGAGCTAATTCTGTCTGGTTTCTCTGTGTGGGTGTTCTATTGCAGCATTCGTTCATTCTGAAAAGCAATAAAAGCACTTCAAGTAATTATTTGAAAAAGTAAAATACTTGTACTGTAATAAGTTTCTAAATGAATGGGGTTTTGCTTTCAAAAAATCAGTATGACAATTGTTTTTCTAGCTATAACCAATAAGTACAAAAAGTAGGCAATTTTATTCTCAACATTTGTTTGTAATTAAATTTATTCTACTGTGTTTTGCGAAGATATTTATTTTCATTTGACTACATTATTTGCATATAATAATGGGTAATGCTTCACATAATAGCATATTTGACAATTTAATGAAATATTTTACAGAGAAACCAATATCTCAGATGATTGTTCTATGCTGTCACTATGAGTAATTGTAAGTAATTTAGACAAGATGATATATATCACTTAAAATGATGGAATAAATGTAGAAATACTTAAAATCTTTGACTGTCCATAGGAAGAAATTTACCTATGCATTGAAGCTGACCAAGGCCAATCATTGTTCCCTGGTAGATACACAGCCACCCAATACATTTAATCTGAAAAAAGTGGTTTAGGATTAGCATTGTTTAGGATCAGCACTCCCTAATTTAGTGCCCTATCCCTCCCACAGTCATCTCCTCCCCTCTCTGGTGGGAGACACAAGAGGTGGAGGTTACAGGTTGAGATAAAAGCGATTTACTGGAAACTGCAATGAGATAAGACAACAATCAGCAACAGCAACAATATAAATAAAAATATACAAAAAAGAGGATGATTTACAAGCAAAAATTGCTCACAGATCGGGACAATGAACACAGGATGGACAGACCCTCCAGCTGGGATCAGTGTTAGCTCACCACTCCATTTGCTGGTGCTCCCCTGGAAAAGGCACCTGGGAAGAGAGAGAGTCCCTTTCCCCCATCCCCAGCCATGACAGGAGGTGCAATGGAATAGCACAATGTCTTGGGCATGCCCACAGCTCCAGACTCTGCCCCTGCACAGCTACTGCAGAAACTTAGCCCTGTCCTTGCAGGAAACCAGGACAGAATCTAAATACTTGTGGGCACTGTGGAGCACTTTGAACTCCTCGTGATAGGCGCATTTATGAGAAAATGATGGCGCAGGGTACATCGAGCCTTTAGCAATTAATGAGCTTTTCTTCAGGAACTGATGTAAAAACTTCAGCTTCCAACCCAGCACAGCATTCCCACTGCTCTGCCATGTCCTGGCTCTGGAGGACAGGAGCTGCTGGGCTTGGTAGCCCCTGTCCCCCGCAGGCACAGGCAGTGCTAATGCAGTTACGCGGCTCCTGGCCCTCGCTCTGCGGGCAGCTGGCTGGAGGCACGGGCACAGCATCCACCCAGCTGGGTCCATCTGGATGGCACTGAGAAGGGAGGTCACAGAACTGCCTGCTGGCAGCAGCAGGTGTGGCCAAGCCAACCACAGCTTCGCTCTGATTCATACGGAACTTGTTTAGCAGACGCCTGAAATTGTATTATATTGCTTCCTGATCTCAGCAAGGGAAGAAGTCACCTATCTGTTGTCTTACAGAATTTGTTCCTGTGACTTAGACAAAGTCAGTGGGTTCAGATACCGTGAGGAAAAAGCCCTGGTATTTTTGATGGCACCAATATACATCTGTTCTGGTTGTGGCTAGGATAGAGAAATTTTTTTTCCTAAGACACAACAACATCACAGACTCCCTGCTGCATGATCAAGCACAGCTTTGACCATGCTGTTGCCTTGTTGGAAGTTAGGAGGCTCTTGGATGGTAACCTCATGGCCAGATTATCAAGGATGTGCAGGAGTCCAAACAGATGCAATTACATATATAATTGAATAAAATGGGTATTATTTAATTCCTGTATTACAGAAGAAACTGAGTAACTACGTGTGAGAAACAAAATGTGACAAACAAAATTAATTTGCAGCAAATGTATGCCTTGAGCTATTCCTTCACAGCAGACACTTCAAATTCACCTGGTCCTCTTACTACCAAACTGGCCATGAAAGTCAAAACAGAAAACTACTTCAGTTCAGAAGCTTCCACTTCTCTGGTTGCCACTGTTACACCCAGAGTCCCCCTTTTTACCATATATATGGGAGAAAGATTGCCTTGGCACCAATCTTTGCTGATCCCCTTTTGCTTTAAAGACCCTAATTTACTGCCCCAAGAGTATAAAAAGTCATTATGAAGAATGACACCAGGAAAATTATCAGACTGAGTTGCCATTGCTTTGCAGTGCAATGCAGTTTTAGTTAAGCAGCAGATGTATCATGAAATTAGATGTCATACAGTGTTTGGCAGGTCATTTCTAATGTTATTTCATATTTGTCTATATTTTACAGGGAGATTTTCTTCCTTTCCCTGGGTCAAATTTAATTTAGAAAAAAAATAGTCTGGATTTTGCAGGACAGAAGCCCTAAAAAATTAAATTTTTTGTGGCTTCTGGATATTAAAAAAAATTGAATCAAGCACCTTATGAGTACATTGGTCCTTCCTTTGCAGATCTCCTTAAATTTGCCATATGACAGCATAATTTCCAGATACTGCTGCTCATTTGGAAAAGCGTAGATCACAGGGAGAACTGGGATAGATAAAATTATTAACATAGAGAATTTTATTGCAGCACCTCTATAAAATTTTAATTATGCTTATCTAGATAGGTTTAGCAAATGCAGTCATGTACACCTTGCACCACAGACTACTACAAAGCCAAGCAAAACCTAAAACAAAGTAGGTCAGAGAGCAGACAAAGCTGGGGGTGTCTGGAGGTCTGTGCAAACACCTCTCACAATGCTGAGCAAAAGCCAACCAAAGATGTGGGCAGAGGCACTGCCTCTGCACTTCAGGCTCACTTTTCCTTGTTATTTGCCTTATGTATTACAGAAAGATCTGTAGATCCCAACTGAAAAGTGCAATTCACTTCAATTTCAGTAGAAATAAAATCTCATCCGAATATTTTGGAGCAGAGTAGGAGGTTTACTAGCAAGCATAAAACTGTGTTTCATTTTTTAACAGATTTGCAGTGCCTTTTTCAGAAAAGAGTCTCTCCAGTACACTGCTCCCTGTATAGATATTACAGATCTTGCTACTGAAATGTAGCATAATCAAATATTAAAAAATAATAATTTTTCTTGAAACAGTAGGGAGAATTTTTTAGTCACTAGATGCAAATGTACCCAGTTAAACTTGACCTATAACTAAATGTGTACCATATGGCTTCTAACAAGCTACATAAACACTACATTTCTACTCACAAGGCTTCAAATATTGCCATGAACTGAAAAATATGTTAGAAAAAAATTGCTTTCAAGTCAGCTTTTTGCAGTTTGCAAAGCACAAATTTCTTTCATTTCTATGGCATGAAATTGCCCTAAGTAATTTTGGAGATTGCTTTGCACCCAAGAGTCTCTGGGTTTTTTTGCTTTCCCTAGGACAGGAACAAGCATTATCTCAGGAAGCTCAAAGGGTCATTGTCATATCAGTGAGGATATTACATACACCTACTTTCCAGCAGGTGCATTTAGAGCCACTATAAGGCACAGAACTGAGGGTTGCTGTGACAGTGCTCATGCAAAGTCTGACAGTCATGAAAGTCTGGCAGGTTTAAAGGTTCTTAGGCTGACAGGACCTCCCCGGTTTCCGTGTTAGGGTTTTCCTATAAAGCAGCCTCTGCACAGCTTTGTGCAGTGGGGATGCAGGATTTTGCTTGTCTGTCAAAAAGCAAAACCACTGAGAAGTGTCACATGGCTACATCTGTCTACTGAGGCTTGAACCAGTCACTGAAAGCTGGAAGTAGTTCTATCATCTCAGTGATCAATCATTACAGATTTTTAAACTATTGAGGGTCTCTCAAGGATTTAAAGATGTTACCTCAAGAGCCATCTGGGAAGCACTGTAAATTTCTAGAGCCAAGACTTATGGCTAAGATTTTACATTTTTATTAAAGGCTGATTGAGGACTCCAAAGCATTTGAAAGGGAGAGCATATCTTGCAAGGGTGAATTTTTCTGGGTAATCAGAGTAACTTTAGTAATAGGGCTGGTATTTGCTCGTTGATACCATAACTAATACTGTAGCTTTATTTTTTTTCTTCATATAATCTGATAAAATAAAAATCTGTGTTCCTTAAAGCAAAACTGTATGGACTCCTGCAGTTCCTACACTTCACAGACTGGACTGTCTTATGCAATTTCTTAGGCTGGAGATTTCAAAACAGAAAGTATTGTGTTTTAAAAATTGCTAGAAGAGTGCTAGCTTGACTTTCTTGAATGTTTTTGCATAAATACTGATAAAATGAATAATCATTAAAAAAATGTTTTACTAAGCTCTAGCCTGGTACTAATGTGAGCAGTTTGATTGATTTAGACAGGGAGCTAGTCAAGCCAGGTAATGATGAAATAATGGCTCTTTATTACAATTAATGCTTCTTTTTTCTTTCTTCCTTTCTCTGTATAGTGCTGATGTTATGAATATGTAAAAATATCTAAGAAATAATATTAATCAAGTGATACTTAAGCATATTTTAGGTTGGTATGGAAGAACTGTAAGTACAGTAAATATGCTGATAAATCTTTAGCAAATACTGAACAATTTTTTTTTTTAATAAAATAAAAACTTGACTTCAGAGGTCACACAATTATTTGGAATTAATCTTTTTTTTTGCTTGAATGTACTCACCCTATCCTGCAGTGTTCAAACTTCAGTATTACACTGTGTGAAATAAGGACATCATGACTAATTGAAAAACTCATGCCAGAATTTATTTTATTAGAAGAGAATTTTAAAAGTCAGAGAAAATGAATCATTTCCTAAATTAATGAATGTATCACTTACTAACTGTCATTAAAACCTTGTTAATTTGATCCAGTGACAAAGCTAATTAAGAAGATATATGTGCTTCTAAAAACTAATGAATATTTTAAACACTTTATTCTTTTAAGATCTTACTCATTTGGTTTAATAGACAATGGCAGCACCGTGTCATTCTCTGCTCGCCAGAGGTGCCTTCGGAGACCCGGCAGGGAGAGGTAACCAGGCACTGCAGGCAGATCAAACAGCAGGCAGCAGTTCTGGGAAGTGACAGCTCTGTTCAAAAGCCAAAGGGTGAAAGCAGAGCCTCTGAGTGAGGGCAGATCTTCCTCATCAGCAGCAGATGGTGGAAGCCAGAGACTCGTCACAACTTTACTAACTTAAATGCAATTATGAAGCTAAGGAAATAGTAAAAGCCTTGTCTACCCCTTAAGTACTTAAAGTGTTCTTGCTAGAGGATTTGTTGTGTTGCCTTTTGTTTTGCTGACATCTTCAGGTTTTTAGTCCCAGTATCTTCATCAACTCTAGCTGTAATGCTTTTTAGCTGGTGGAGGTCTCATTGTAAAGTTTTGTACACGTGTGTATAAGGTATAGTGAAGTGGATGTTTAAGAGGATAGCTCAGTACTTAACAGAGGGATGTAGCCTGTTCAGTATCAAGAAAATAATTTTTAAAATAGCATAACTATCGCACACTGAAAACCAGAAAATTTGGCCATTACCTTATAATGAAAGCCTTGGAGGAAGCAGGTTAATGGTACAACAGGGGAGTTGTATTCTCATGATCATAAAATACAACAGCAAATGGGATCTAAAGTCACTTTGGTTTTTGTGCCATATGACTGGGGCATGGGAATATCTGGCAAATCAAACTAAGCTGACATTTTTCAATGTGTCTTGCCAGATAAACCTAGAATTTACAGTCAGAGATGTAGCTGGCTTCTAATGCTGTAAATCAAGAAGTCAAGAAAGTGTCTTACAAAGCCAAGAGTAGCCCCCAGCCAGGCTTTGACCTGCCAGTGATCCCACTCCTTATATGCTCTCCTGGGAGCCTTCCAGCTCTCACCTCGCAGGCAGAGGCATCTCCTCAGTGCCCTGGCAGAATTCGGGCTTCAATGCTGCACTCCAGCTCTGCTGCTGCTGCCACTGCAATGTGAACTACAAAGTGCATCACAGGGCACTGTTCCTGCACCTAGTTGCTGGTCCCTGAAAGCAGTGGCCTCTATTCTACTGCATTTTGTAAGCCTCTAGAATGTTACCAAGATTGCTGTCAGCCAGATTTGTGGGGATTTTTAAGTTGAAAGAAATTTTGTTTTATTGAGGAGTAAAATAATAAAAAGCTTTCCCTTGTGAAGCTTGTCAACATGCATTTAGGAAAATTAGTTTGGAAACTTCTTTGCTCCTTATTGGAATGGGAAAATTGTTTTAAAGCGTTCAGCATTTTACTAATCTGGGGAATGTTTTGCTTTCATGTTATCCTGACTGCTTTCACAAAAACAAATACAAGCTTGATGAACAGGATTTTTAGATATACTGTCTATGTATAGTCTCCTGTGGCTTTAAATGGAAATATGTTTCTTTGGTAAAGCTGATGTTGTGGATACTACATCCTGCTTCAGAGACTAATACTTCTGTGGGAAAGGAGGAAAAGAGTCTTACTGTTTGTTAGAGAAAGCATCTAGGCTCTTCACAGGGTTGTGCACACACACACACACACACACACACACAAGCACACACACAATATGCTCAATGAACAAAGACTGGCATAAAAGCTAATAATATATTCCTTCTTTTAATAAGTGCAGAATAGTGGAGAGCTGCAACAAAAATAATATTCATTAGATTATTAACACTGCATGTGTACAAGTCTAAAAACCATCTTGGTGCCAGGCTTATATTAATTATGTGATTGCCATGCTCACCAGTACCCTCTCCTAGTTTCCTTGCTCTCCCCGAGCCTTGGTTTGGTTTCATTTGGTTTGGGGGTTTTCTTGCAGCTTTTAACTTTCAAAGTGCAAATGTTTTGCTTGCAACAAATCAGCTGCTTTGAACCAAAATAAATATTTCAGACAAAAAAACCACCCCAAAACAGTTGCTGTCTTTCTGATTGCATATATTTGAGCTCTGACCCTGGTTTGTTTCCTGCATGTACTAGGTCTTGGGTGACTGATGCTTCATTGACAAAAATTAATACAGAATTAAAAATAATAACAAGAAAATCATAACAGTGCATTGAGACACTTTCCTAAGTCCTCCTGCACAGGCTGTGGAGTGATTCCTTCCATTACTGACCATGGCTTTTCCTACCAGTTTTATCAGTAGATGATGCTTCATGTTGTATTGTTCAAGATGTGAGTTAGCATTCAACATTCCCATGATTCAAAAGGAGGCAGGCATTAGCAAATTAGCATATTAACAAATTAGCATATAGTTTAAAAATACAAGTTTAATAGAGGTTGAAATGCAGATTTTGTCTAAAAAGTTAGCTGTTAAATTAACAACCAATTATTTATGAATGAAATTAATACTGAATTACTTCATATTAGTATTATAAAGACCTTATGGGCACTAAAACAAAGGAGAAAGATGGTTGACCATACATGTATTTCTTAGGGGTGATGGCTGGTAGCTGTGCATACGTGTCACAAGGCAAAAGCAGACCATCTCAGACAGACAGAGCTTGTGTTTCTCTGAGCCTGCAGCATGGCTGAGGGTAGGGCTTGAACAGCAGGCTTTTTTTCTTGAAAAGTCAATTTTTTTTTCCATTAAGAACCACTCAATTTACTTGCCTCAGCAGTTAACCCAAGTCGGAAGGTTGTCCAGTTCACCTCTGGTGCTTGTGCCCCTAGTGAAGGTTGTAAGATGTGCTGTGTGTGCTGGGCAGTGCTGACATCTGCATGGTTACCATGTGGAGTTTAAATAATTGACATAGTGTCAGACACAGACTGGGCAGCAGAGGGCAAAGGGGTTAATTACCTGGAGGCTGTCATTGCCCAAAACACCGTGGGTCAGCTGTGCTCGGGGTCCCTAGGGATTCACAGCTGAAACAGCAGAAAAACAAGCAGACTTCTAAACCCAGTGATTCCCAGCACAGTACTGGTATTTTAGTAGTATTTACATTGGAGGTGGAAGAGTTTCTAGGGTGGGCTAAGATGTGGCTGAATGGCTGCCCTGGCCTCTTGCTCTTAGTCCATAAGTACCCAAGGGACCATGTCTGGAGCTCTGCACAGCCCAGCAACCACAAACTGAACCATGACTTCTGGACTCCTGTTGTACCAGTCTACATATCTCTATGTACCCTTCAAGGCTCATTTTCCCTCCTCTGCACTGTGGCAGGCTTGCATGTCCAATTACTGTGGAAAGGGAAATTAGGAACCATTCTGCTTCAAAGCAACACTTTCTTTTTTTCCACTCCATCTAGCATTAGCTTAACCTATCTCTATAGGGAGTCGTGGTACTTTCCTAACCACAACACTTTTAACTTAAAGTACCTTGCAGTGCTGGTTTAACATCTCAGATGTTCCACATGCAGTTTGAGATTTCTGCAATGACATGTGCTGAAGTTCTGAGTTATTTGCTACTTGGTAGGTAAAAATGAGTTTGCAATTATATCTTGTTTGCTATTGTGTGCTGTCAGAGATAAAACAGTAAGTGATGTTTAATATGTCTTAGAATGTATTTGAGCCTCTGTCTTCACTGACTCTCCTCAGATTGTAACCAAGAAGTTCATGCACCACTCTGCAGAGGTGCATGTTTTCTAATAATTTTCAGCCTATGGCTCAAAACTAATTTTGAGACTATGGCCATAGGCTCCTCTAAGGCCAGAGATGCATCTTTTTAGGAGCATTATATCTGGGGAGGATATAATGAAACAGGTTAAATTTGCAATAAGAGAATGAACAAAAGTTAAATACGTGCTCTAGTTGTAAATTTGAATGACTTGGCAAAGAACTATTTAGCCTCAGGGAGAGATTTCCAGGATGTTATTTTTATTTTAGTTATGCTTCAAATAATAAACTGGGTTTTTTTAGATTTGAAGGACTTGGGAAATGTGGAAATGTCATGAATCAAAGATATCACTTCTTTTTCCAAAGCAAGAAATCAAAGCATTGTATTAAAAATTTTTGTCCTACAAATGAGGCAGTACTGTAATTAGAATGTGTTTTGTAACGTAGATACACTAGAAAATTTGGCCTAATCCTATTTCATTGTCTTTTTCCATGGGCTATATATGTTGGTGCAACACATGGTTTGGATGCATGTGCTGACATAATGTTTGTAGGTTGTTTGCACAATTTTGCTCTTAATAAAAAATGGCCTCAAGCGGTATGGCTTCACCCTGAAAGGTGTGTACATTCAGATCCTGCCTGTGCTAGGAAGATACACACAACTTCCTGTTTTCCAGTATCCTCATAAAAAGTGAGATAAATTGCTTTCCCAGAGATAGGAATCAAGTAAATCAAAAGGGTTTTTATGAGAGGCAGGACAGACCCTGGAAAATAAAAATTCTTATTTTTTCCACAGTGAGTCAGTCTACAAAAATTATTGCCCCTTGAAGAAGGAGAGAGAACCTCTTAACAATGTGTTGCCATTGATATTTATTTTATTGTCTTATTTTATGTCATGAAATGAAGGCTACTGAAGTTGGAATTGCTCCCCCTTCTCTCATGATTCTCACTCAACACTGAGTTGAAATTTCAGGGGTTTTTAGGCAAAGCCACTACCAGAACCTGGGCAAGAGAAAAGTTACATTCAAGATCCCTCAAAGATAATAGTAGTTAATGTGTCCTCAAAGATAATAGTACCACTGAAAAAGAGAGAACTAAATAAGGTAAAATACTGTTCTTTCCTGATGAGACCTTTAAAGAGTCTCCTGAAGGAATAGGCTTAAGGAGTCTTTTGCAATGTACCTCTAGCAATAGAAGGTGCCCCTTGAGAGATTTGTGTAATTTAAAAAATCATTCTTACTATTAATGTATCCCACAGGATCATGCCTGGAATAACAATTAGGAGAGACTGAGTGACCAGTGCTACAGCTCCTACACTTGCTGTGTGTGTGTAAGGTCTGCAGATGTCCATAGAGAAGATGACCCTGGACTAAACCACACCAACATATCCAGCCTGCCTGCTGGTTCTGGGGTGCATTTGTGCCTCGAGTGGACGTGTGCTTTGGGAAGATATGAGCTGTCTCTTGTGTAGTTTTGCTGCATCTCTTGCACTGCACCTCCCTGTAGTGCTGCTCTATGTCAACCCTTATCGTCTCTTCAGCTGGGGACTTGCACTGCCAAGCTGTGGATTTGCATGAATATTTTGAGTATTTTAAGTATTTAAGTATTTTAAGTTCATGACTTCAGTCCTTCCTGGCTCCCGAAATTAGGTATGTACCTCAGCTGTGTCTTAAATCCACAAGGAAAATTAAACCTGCACTGATTCTTCGTTTCTGCTGCCTGAAAGGTGTGACCAAAGTAAAACCTGGCCAGGGACACTAGTACAGAAGTCAGGCTCCCATAGCCAGGATGGGATCTTTTAGTGCTGCATGGGATAAACACACCCCGAAACACTTTAGATGTCAAAATCCCAAGATGTACTTGGGGGACTCTCCCAACAGCTACCTGTACCCTTTTACTCAGACAACGTTAATAAGAGCTCTAGGATTTGACTTTAGGATAGTGATTACATAGCAGTTCATTTTAAAAAATATTAAAACCCCTGCTGAAGAAACCTAAAATCTCCATGGCTGTGCTTGAGTGCATTCATGATGAGAAACCAGTTTTACCCTGGGCCAGAAAGACACTGAGCAGGCAGATACGGGAGTTGTCATGATGAGGCTTTCTAAGCTCCAGGGCAAAGCTGGGAAAGTGGGGAAGTATTACAGCAGCTTCAATTATTTTGCATGTAATGCTGTAATTAGTGCTCATGTAATGAGAAGAGGCTTGTGCCCGAAGAGCTCTGAATGTGAGGTGTGAGGAGGGGCGAGCAGTGACAGGAGTGACAATGATTCCCACGTGGAGACTTTGTGGGCAGCTGCTGGGACAGCTGCTCCTGCATCTGGGCTCCTGCCACAGAGGGCTCCATGGGCTGTCCTTCTTGTAGTGGTGCTCCCTCCCAGAGAGACACTGCCAGTCCCCAGTGTGTCCCCTCAGCGTGGGCACAGCGGGAGGGAAAGCAGGGGAGCAGCTCTCCCCGGCTGGGCAAAGGAAAGCCAGCAGTAAAACAGGTCCTCTGGGATCTCTGAACAGGCAGGCAGCTGGGTAGTGCTGAAGTACAGACTTTGGGAGAAACTTTCTAAACTCAAACATTTTACTTCGGTTCCACACAGTACAGATGTTTTATGTTTTACTTGTTTACTGGAGGTAAATTTATTGGAAGTGTCACAGTGTGAACATGAGAGTGCAACAATAACAGTGAAAGAAAAGCTGCAGGGCAAATAATTCAGGACAACTTTCCTACTTTAGTATGAACCAAACTGTTTTTGTCCTTGTCAGCTTTCTTATTTTTATTATTCATCAGGCTGGGGGCCATGTTCTGCTCTGAGCTGAAGCAGGAAAAAAAAAAAGAATAAATTACCAAACCAAGCCTGGGCTAAAGTAAAGGCAGATGATTTGCTCTGCATTCTTTATGGTGTGATTAGGCTCAAGGTTCAGGGGTAATTCAGCAGCAACTGACTTTTTGTATTGTGTTATCCAAGACATTTTGTTTCCCAGGCAAGGCACTCTTTCAGAGAGAGCTGTTGCACATTAACTGTACTGGGGGGGGCTGTGTGGGGACAGCTTCAGCCCAATAATCCTAGGACACTTCAGGATTATCCTCCAAATTGCATCCCTGGTCAGGTCCTTATATCACTGCTATCCTAATTGTACTAAAGCCTCTACTAAATTCTCCAAATCCAGTTGCTTTTGTAGGGAGCCTGGCCCAGGACCTTCGGGCCCTGAGCCAAAAGCTCTTTAAGAGGCATCAGCCCTGCAGATGTATTTAGCTGTGCACCGTGAGAGACAATGTCCCCAGTTAACAGGGCTGTCCTGCCCCTAGCAGCCCATAAGCTGCAGCCCAGCTCCAACTGGGGCCCCAGGAGAGCCCTCTGCCCTCTGCCTCCATGGTTCCTCCCAAAACCTTTTCTTCCAGGCTGTCTGCAAAGTTATAGGGGCCGCTTTAGGATTCACCATTACAGGTCAGGGTTACTTTTACAGTCTCACAATGACCAGAAGCCTGAAATTTAGGTGGGAATTAATGTCTATTGCAGACTTCCACTGGTGAAGTATTAGGTATAGAATTGATGAGGCCTTATAAAGCATCTTGGATGTTCAATGGACAGTTTGCCCCTGAAACACCTTCTTACATAGTATACCAAATTCTCCCTGGGTCTTTAGGAGAATGAATGAGACTTTATTACACTTTTCTCTCTGTGTAAATCTGTAGTTGATTTCATCATCTATAATTTAGAGTATTCTTGTCATTGTCGAAAACACGTCCGAATATGGCAGGATTCATTTACAGATTTGAGTGTGGCATTATATTTGAAGGATGGAAAATTCCTTATCTTCCTCTCATAAATTAGATGGTGCTCAATTTCTATTCCTTTTTTAACTGCTGGCCATCTCCAGGGCAAAGAGGAGTAGGTGTGAGAGAGAAGCCTGTCAGAATCAGTTCAGGAGCATCATGGCCCCAGGTGTGTCAGAGCCTTATCACCTTAGGGTTAAAAGTTTTGTTGCAGTACACAGCTGTGTTACCTTTGCATCATTTGTGGGTGAGTGCATCAACTTCCTCTCTTACTTGGGAAGAGGAGTATGAAGTTAAATGACACATGCTAGATGGTAAGTTACAGCAGGGCTGGTCCAAAGGGATTACTGTTTCTGAAAGTATCTTGGGATGCTTAAGGTATTTGGCATCACTTGTAGAGTCACCACTTCATATGTGTCATATTTAGGCTGCTTGAAGTAATACCTTAGTACATTCAACCATTTGCACCAGTGGGGGAGGCAAAATTTAAAAACCTGTGTGTGAGAAGTTTGTGGCACAGTGAGTTGCAGAGAGGTAGTTTGTAATAGTTACCTTCAAAGATGAATTGTATTTGTCTAGCTAGGAAAAAAAATAATCACAAAGAAAATTAAGAAAATAACAGTTCTTAAGTCAACCTGACATTGTTCTTCACTTGAGGAAAATATCTGAAAGAAAGGTGGCCTTTAGAGCTGTAGGAAAATGGGCTATTGGAGCAGTGTGCAGATGAACTTACCTGCTGTTCTGGGTAATGATGCACGACTGCTAATGCCACATGCACAGGCTAACAAAAGAGCCATCTTAGCCAAGTAGAGAGAGATTAAACTGGCCCATCCTACACTCCTACTCATTACATTGTTAAATATTTAGCAGTTTGGTTGGGTGTCATAAAAGGGGAAAACATTGGTCTGAGGACTCATAATTGTAGTTTTGAGCTGTTCTTTAGTGTTCTGCAGTTCCAGCACCAAGAACTTAAAATTTACATTAAAAATGTAAATGGGTTATTACTAAAATTTCAATGTGTGTTGTTGATATCATGAAATAAACAAATTCAAAGCCGGCTGGAAATTGTTTTTATTTCTATTTGGATCCACTATTAGTACTGCTAAATCCTACAGACAGGCATACTGACAGTCACTTCAGTGCTTGTGCTGCCATACCTGCTTTATAAATCTCCTAACTAATCAAGGTTAAGGCACATGTACCATTCCTTTCTTTGGAAGCTAACGGAAAGCCAGCATGAAGCCTTGTAATGGATAATTCTTGCTTGCAGGATATAATTTTCTGACATTTGGTCAGAAAGGAGAGGAAAAGCAAGGTTTGTTAGAGATCAAGAACGTCTGTCCAGGGAGCACAGAGTTACTCACCTTTAAAGAGTTTTCTCTCAGCAAGACATAGGCAGTGGAGGTTGGTGTCCTCCAGTGTCCCCACTTACACACTGATGAACATGAAATATCACCCAAAGCACCAAGGTACCAGGAGAACAGTACTGATGAAATTCGGTTCCATTTTTTAATATAGGTTTTCTGCATTCCAGAGCATTGTCTTATGTAGGTGGCATCACATCAGTTGGTGTACTTGAAAATGATCTGGTGTGAAAGTGGAAGATTACTTTGGCAGTATTAAAAAACCTTCACTTTTGCTTTGACCCTGGACTACATTTGGGTCTGGTAGAAAGATGGAAAAACAGCTATTGGGGTATCCACACTTGCTCCATGCATAAATTTAGACTAATGGCTCAAGTTTTTTTCTTATTATAATCTTTGTCCTTTTAATAATAATGCAGCTTCCTTGAAGCCAGAGATTTTCACACCCTGCTGTTCTAAACTATCTTACCTAAAACCTGTTTTCTTTCTTTTCTTAATGTTTATCAGTTATTTCAGTTATATCATTAAAGATGAACAAATTGCTGAGGTTTTCCTACATCCACCTGATTGGATGGGATGATTGGAGAGAACAGCAAGGAAATGTGTCAAATTAATTCAAGGTCACAAATTTGGCAAAAAAAACCAAGAATATATTTTCTCATGTTTCTCCTTCCCAAAAATGATTTACCTTTCATAAAATTAATTTGTCATTTATTTTTATTTAAAAAAAACCTTTTTGTAAGGTGTTAGCAATAATAACAGACACATTCAACAGATACATTATTTTTAAAAGCTCAATGACTTGCTTTCTTAGGAGTATCTTGAGAATGTAAAAGAAAAGAACTGGCCTGTAATAAGTGTGTGTGTGATTCTCTAGATTGAAATGAAGAGCTCACACTTCTTGAACAGTATTTGAATACATATTGCTATAACTCCAATTTCCAACCATTATTTCCCACAGGTATTACATATCTGGAAATACAACTGAAGCATAAAAGCTCATTTTAAGCTCCTACATCACAAGCTTACTGCTTTATAAATGGCTGGAACACAGCATTATGTTCGAGTTCCTTGGGTTTGGGCTGTAATCATCCCACTGTCTCCTTGACAACGCCAGGAACATCCAGCAATTCAGAAAAGGAGAGCCACAGTGGCAAAGGTTGCAGCCCTCATAAAAGACATTTCAAAGACTGAGATCTGCCCAGAGAAGAGACGTCGACTCTTGCTTGACTTTTATAATCAGCTGACTTCAGGGACATTATTTTTCAACTTCTTTTTTTTTTTTTTTGTGGGGTGGAGATGATGTACATGTAACCTGATCACCCCATATGTCTGCAGCAGCAAAAGAAGAAATAATTAGAGATAGTGAGAAAATAGTAGATTTGTTAGAGATTTTAACATAATTTTTCATGCTTCCTGGGTACACTTATTTCTAAGACTGTTCTTTTTCTAAACAAAGTTTGTACTCAGTGAAAATCTTTATGTAATGCCCATTGGGGAGGTTTGTATTGAATATTAGGGAGAGTTTCTTCACTTAAAGAATTTCTGAGCACTGGAACAGGCCCAGGGAAGTGGTGGAGTGACAATCTCCAGAGGTATTTAAAAGCTGTGTAGATGTGGCTTTTAGGGACATGGTTTAGTGCTGGGCTAACAGTTGGTCTCAGTCTTAAAGACCTTTTCCTAAGCAGTTCTGTGTATTTATTGTAATTCAGGATGAACCAGGACGGGTAAACTGAAAGAGACATAGAGGCTGCAAAAATCTCTTAAATCTTCTACCTACCATGGAAGTGAAAGGGTTTGCAGGTACAGGAGGCTGGAGGAAGGGATACTGCCAAAATAGGGAAAAAGGTGGGAAAAATTAAAAATCAAAGTAAGGAACCTTTATTTTCAAACAACAAATGTGTCGTAAAACAGTATTCTTAGTTTTAGGTACTCTACCCATTGCACAGGCATTATATATATATATAAAAATTACAGCTGCTTTATGACAGTTACCAACTGAGATTTTTAAAAAGGAGGAAAGAACAAGTCACACACAGTATATGGAATTAAGCCTATATGAGCATTAAGACTAAGTGTCCTCCAGCTAAGAAAGACTCTAAGTCTGTCTAACACACAGAGGCATTTACAGTTTTTCAGATCTTTAATCTGGAAATATGCATTGTGATTTGAATCAACTCAAAATGTCTGGAGTGTGTTCATTTTTGTGGAAGATGATATCCCAACTCCCACTTCTGAATCAAACTTTAAAAAGACAGAAAAATGACCACTTCAATCCCAAAACAGGCCAGAAGATTAAGACAGAAAGTCATGAAATCATGCCATCTGAGAGGGAGAAATTGCAAATACTGGTGATCATCATTCTGCAGAAGGCAACCAGGGCATCTGTTACAGGGAGATTGTCATCAGTGCTCCTGCCCCTCAAACCTTTTTGGATACAGCAAAAAGAGGGGTCTGCTCCCGGTTCCTGTGTTGGAGCCTCCTGAATGTGCACAGAGCCTTGTCCCAGTGGAAGGAAGGAGGCTTTGCTCCCTTGTTTCTTTTTTTACCTGCCTGTTTGTTATAGCTAAGTAAGGTAGAGTGTGTGTGGTGGTTTATGGTCTTCTCTTTTAGTTGATAGGGGAAGGGTATAAGCTTCCATGTTTTGAAACACAGACAGGGCATTCAAACCTTACTGGCTGTCCTTGTTGGCCTTTGATGAATAATTTCTAGCTCTGTTCTCTGTTTTTGGGAAAAATAGGTAACACATACTCTGTTTTACCTTCCTTCTTGGGAGACACCAGGAGTGGTAAATCTCTTTAAGTATCTGTTCCTGTAGAAGTACTATCCTGCACAAATATTTTTGTCCATGGCACTGGAAAATGCACACAAAGTTTCAGAGGAACATAGTCCAGACATGGAAGCAGGGCATGGTGTGTTCTTCAATGGTGACAGAAGTGGTCTGGACAATTAGACTGGGAAATATTTCCATGTAACTTCTATGGGATTTCACTTTCATCAGTGAAAAGTAATACTTTTCATTTGAGCTTCATAAGCTTGGGTTATTGTGTTGCATGATGCTGCACATGGTGATGACTGCATAATGAAAAGCTGATTTCATAGTACAGGGCAGTTCACCCTCACATACCTGCACAGGACTTTGTTCAGCTTTGAGTCACATGCTGTAAATTCCAGTTTAAATGTCAAAGCTGGTGCAGGACACTAAGGAAAGCCAATGCTGGTGCTTCATTGCCTTGCTGCATCAGCTCCAAAATTTCTGCTTCTATTTGGGAAGAAGATGGAGAAAAACCTCTATATGCAGCACAGAATATTGTATATGCAATATTCTATGTACAAAATTCTGCAAAACACTTTTTCTACCAAAAAAAAAAAGTACAAAAATTCTATGTGCAGAATAAAATATTGTATATAAATATAGGGAAAAACTCTGCATAGATTACTGTATATAGAGCTCAGCCCTAAGCCACCAGGCAGTAAGATTGTCTGGAGCTAAACTTCAGCTAGTGTAATTTCATATAAGTCCCCTGACACCTGTCCTTAGCATAACTGTGTGGCTCATGCCAACAGAGCACCTGAAATTTTTTTTTCCTTTTAAAACTTTTGAAAATAGGAAGCTGTCTTCAGATTCAGAGCATCTGTCACAAGGAACTAACACCAGGAGCTGTCGTGTCTTGTATATCTAGCAAAATGCCTAGTGAAATGTTAGCTCTCCAACCTTGACATACACTGCAGCTGTAGCCTTAGAATAAAAGTTTCCAGAACAGAAAATGTTAATGATTGGCTGGGTCTCAGTTTAAAGTTAGTGTAGCTCCATTAGCTCTCTGCTCCACCTGTGACAAACCAGGCTAACAGAGTAGTGGATGCTCTTTCACAAGAGACTGACCGACTGATAATGCACTGTGCCTAATCCATACCTGCCATTCTATGGAAATTGTATTTCCATTTAAAAGTCTATTCTTTTATTAGAGTGCAATAAATGTGTTTCTGTTAGTTGTGATCCCCAGTCTCTGTCTTTAATTTCTAATGTGTTTTCTTTGGTGACATTTTTTCTTGTCAGGGAAAGGTCGTGACACTTCAAGGTGTTCCCTTCCTGAAGTGTGACTCCTTGAAGTAATGAGATGCAACTGATCTGTCAGTAAAAATCTGCCACAGTGAAAACAAGCCTGGCAAAAGCAGAGCGCAGAAGCATCAGCACATGGTCACTCCTGATGGAGCTGATGGCTGCCTGTGTTCTCTGTGTTATTACAAGATTACCCACAAAGGACAAAAACCCCGGGATTATGTGTCACTGATGCTGTTATTATTTTCACCTCTGTTTTCAAGCATCCCATTAATTTGCATAGCTGATTCAAGCTCAGGCAAACTTTGTTTTTTAAACTTTAAATGATGTTAACCTTAAATGTCAAAAATTGTTGTAAAGCAACTTTGGTTCCTTAATGAGTATAAATAGATTTCAGACTGCATATACTAGTTTTTTAGTTACCTTACTGAAATTCTTCGGCCTTTTTATGATTGTTACTCAGGAGTGCAACTGAAGATTTTGATGTCAAAGGGAAGTCCCTTTAATGCTGGCATCTCCAGAACGTAAATCAAAAGTAGATTTAAGCCTGACTGAAAAAGTTGGTTGTTTTCTGCCCCAATTTTCTTATTGCAGAAAAGTTGCATACAGTTTTCATTTTGATTTAACAGTGGTTTGCATTCTCTTTCCACCTGGGAAGGACTACATTACACTATTCTACAAAAATATGCTCAGCCCAGGGTGAGCCTGAAAATAACCTTTACATGTCCCCTTTGTGTCAATGCATGCAGAAATTATAAACTATCTTCTGGAGAGAGAAGTGTGCTCTAGTCCTTTTACCCCTACACAACCACCTTTCTAGTAATATTTGTTAAATAACCCTCTCTGATAATTTCATCGTGTCCCCTCAAGAAAAGACATAATTTGACCTAGTATATATTTTTGCCTATTATGCAGTATTATGTATTTCAGCCTTCTTCCATTTTAGGGGCTGTGCTTTAGGCTGATAATTTTTCTTTTCATAAATTGCTGTCAGTTTTCAGCCCATTTGGAAAAAAATCTGTATTTTAAACCATGAACTTCTTGAATTGATTTATTATTTTTTATTGTATCTCCTAACTTTGTAATTTTATTGGAGTTGTTCTGTCATATTTGATTTCTGCAGCATTCATTGATCATATTCACCAACAGAAACAAATAATAGCTTTTTCCAAATCTTGTCATCAGTAAAACTGGAGGTTTTTCATAGATGATGAAGATAGATAAATCATCATAGATGATGATTTCATAGACGTATATTTGAGGAGTTCTTTTGTCTGGGAAGACAGAAATATGAAATCAGAATTTTAAAAAATTAGGAATTAAAATCTCATTTGTGTAGACTGATTTTTCCCTGAGGAATATGACAGTATCACACTCCTCCTTAAAGATAATTAAAACTAGTTTGTTCTAAATTTCTGTGTATTTAAAAAAAACTCCAAAATCAAAACCATGTCTTTCTCCTGGTGTTAATCCATTTTTAACCTATTACAATATGTTAAAATATTAAGTTACTTTACTTTTAATAGCACTTGTGGGCTCACTTCCACGATAAGAATAAGAAATAATGATCCTACTCACTCCCAAGCTGTCATTTGAGATGGAGAGTGCAAGAGTGGTGCAGACAGTTGGGTTTTATTTGCTGTTATGGGGTGAGCTGCCACTCATAGCAGTAGTAATAACTTGTATTATTCATCATTTGCAAATGTTTCTTCCAGATAAGCAGCATTTTTATGAGGAAAGTCACCTTCAGTTTTCCTGGAAGTAACTTTGTGACCCATCATGTACTATGAGCAGCCAGATTTATAATGAGAGGGTTTTCAACAAAATCTGGAAGGAGTGGGCAAGAATGCTGAACTGATCATCAGTGATATATTTGATCCATCTGCACAGAAAACCATTCCATTTTTAAGATAATAAAGAATGTGGTGCATATAAAAGGTTTTAGTAATTCCTAAGTTGCAGTTTATTTTTATAAAGCTGTTGAAAAGTTCGCATGTCTGATCATGGTGTTTCAGATTAGGCCAGTAAGACACCTTACAAAACCCTCCTTATGATAGACTCCAAAAAACCTACAACTAAGAAAAGAGAAATTTCTTGAGTTTTGAGGGCAAAGACTACTGATGGGTTATTGTTGCTGCCCAATGGTGAATCAGGACTCTTTGACTCCAATATCAGAAGGCTTATATGATTTATTAAAATGACTTTATTGTTCAGAAGGAATTTGGGCTATATGTGCCCAGGTACCAAGCTAACATGCTTTCTTCTTCATGCTTAGTACAAGATTCTAGAATGCTTAGAATTCACTGATAACAATTGTCCACTTCATTGGTTGAGAGAGAGAGAAGGCTCCCACCCTCCATATGGGAGACAGGGCAGCCAAACACCACCTATCTTTGAAACACACAGCTCAGAGATATGTTCTATCAAATTCTGTGCTTGACAAAATGAACTTTCCCAGGGAAAGAAAAATTCAGCAAGTTTGCACCCAAGAAACTCATAAAATATCAAAACATACAAAAAATACAATGGGTTTTGTCGTTCTTCTGCATTCAGTGGTTGGTAGAATGAAAAAAAAAAGGAAGAGTTGCAGGCTCTGTACAGAAATAGTACCCTGCACAGTAAGGTGCCTTGCTGACCAACCTACAGTAAGAGCAGCTTTGTGGTGCTGGGATAAGAATGAAGGGATGATAGAACTGGGCTTTTGTTTATGATTATTTTGACAAAACAAAATCTATGAATTATTCTTCAGTTTTCTGCTCTATTAATAAATATGATATCTAAGTAAATCTGACATGAGCCAAGTGCTCTGGTCTTAGGAAGACAGTGAACAGATAAACAGGACAAACAACAGACCACTGGGATCCATTGCTTCACAGTTTGGGCAGAGAACCTCTGAACGATTTAAACTGGAAAACACTCAGAGGATTTTAGTCCATTCTTCAGAATTATTTCCTTATGGTCTTTTCCTTCAGATTTTCAAGCAAGTGCTCACATGTTTCATCCATGCAAAGAAATATCCTGCAGTTGGCATTAGTTGTACCTCACCAGGAAGCTGGGAGGAAACTTTTGGTGAAATACTAGAGTTTAAACAGTGTACCAAATTTAGCCCTGGATTATATATTTTTTTCTGAAGCCAATGGCAATTCAAAACTTTTGGCAAAATATGAACTTTATAATCCAAATTTTCAGGATTTCTTCCTTTCTGCTGGATTTATGTGCATACTGCAAAAAAATTACACAAAGCCATTGTGAGGTCACGATACAAGTTTGTCTCTCATTATAAGAGAAATGATCCCATTGTAAAACCAGCTCATCTCACAGGGGTGTGGAAGAGAAAATTACATTTTCTAAGTATCATTACTCATCTACCTTCACTCCTCTATTTTCTTGCTTAAGGTCTTTTCAGTTAATAAAACCTGTAGATTCTGAAAGCAATGTTGAGTAGAGAAAAGTGAGATGAGAGTATCTTGAAAATTAGCCTCTTCCAAAAAAAATTTATGCAACCATACTTCTTACATAGTAATTATGGTAGATAATTATTGCTTTCCTTTGAACAGAAATTTATATGTTTTTTACAATCATCAGGACTTCATAAAACAATAATCTTCTGTTTCCACTCCCATGTTTGTATAGAATAAATTGTGAATGCAGGTGGAAAATACGGAAAACAGTGTGAGTTTGGTGGAGAAAGGTTTATCATCTGGGACCTGTTCCACTTCTAAAACAAACTCAAGTCCATAAAAATTACACATTCCTTCTGGGTATTCACAGGTAGCCACCATTTTGGAAAGATTATCATGTTTTTCCTGAATTTAGTTTCTGTTATCAGATTTTCTTTAGTCATTAAAGGGTTCATCTCTCTTTTACAGAAGGAATTTTTTTATGCAAAATGTTCTGTAACTCTTGAAGAGAGCCCTGAACACTTGCTGCAATCAGTCCCATCACTGTTCCCTAGTGGAATCTCTCTTAGAGCAGGGGCTGGGCTTTCTGTCCTCATTTCCAGTAGTTCAGACAAGAACTAATTCATTAGAGGGTCATTTATGTTTTACTTATTCATAAAGGAAGAGCTGAGGTATCATCTTAGATAAAATAAAAAAGGAATTTTTTGAGAAAATACAGGGTCTATCGTGCCCAATATGACTTGGGTTTTGTTGTTTGCTTTCTATTTGTAGGGAGACATCCCTAAAGAATACTACTGAGTAATTATCTCTTTGTATTAGGCCAACACTGTAATAAAAGCCCATTTAGAGATGCTTATTCTTGAATTGAGACTCCAGTGACTTTTCTTTATGGATCTTTTTTCTGTTCTGGCACAAACTTTCTATTCACTATTAGTAATAAAAGGAGAGAATACCTTGAAGGAGCACAGTATCTGAGCAGCCATTAATTAATTTTTGAGACTTGTCTACACAAAATTTAATTCTCTAGAACACAAGTAAGAACAAAATCCATGTACACGACTTGCCTATTGTACAGAAGGATTAACAAGTTATTAATGGACCCATCTGAAGTTGTGAGAAACATCCTCATGCTCGCACCCAGTGAGCCATTTCAAGCACACTCCAGTAACTTTGGAATACATTGGTGAAGAAAATGCAGTATGGATAAAAGCACTCCCAATGCTTTCATTCAGATGTAGGAGGAATGATTGCTCATAATTTTATTAAATTGAAGTGGTAGAAAAACCAGAATGCATTGACCTCTTCACAGGCAGCGTGTGCATGTATGCAGCGAGTGGATTCAGTGACGGACCTCCTGACCCTGCCTTTGCAGAGACAGAGAAGATGATGTTTTCACATACTCAGCTCTTTGATTTCCTTTCCACTAGCCATAATTAACATTCATTCAAGCAACATTAGGGAGAACATAAATATTTCAAAGAAGCTAATTACAGCATCCAAAACATCCTCCAAGCTATTCGTTTAATGAGGATGTGTTTTGTTCCTGCAATAGTGTAACATTAATTTCATCAAGCTATTAAAGAAAACCAGATATGATAAAGACCTATTTTTCTCCTGTTTACAAGAATACTTACTTGAATTTCAGTGAGTTCCTTGAATAAAGATGACTGTCGTAAACCATGCAAGCTTCCTATAAACTCAGATTTAAGCTTGGTGAACTTGCTCTGTCAGAATTTGCACCAATTTCAGTAGAAATATTATCTTGGTATAATGTACAGTCTGAGCTTAGTACAAATGTACATTTTTGTTAGAAGTTATATTGTTTTTTCTAGTATATTGCAAGGAGGATTATAACTATGCCCAAATCAGTTTACCTTACCCATATATCAGGAAATGCAAAACTACACTGATGCTTCTAGAAAAAAGGCATAGTCTAAAATGAAATGGAGCTCATACTGGGTTGGAAGTACTGGAGGAGTGTAACCTGGTAGGATCCAGACAATGTAACTCATGGCACAAATAGGATTGAATGTGTAATGGCTACTGCTTTTGCCCATTAGCAGGAATCTGCTGAATACAAAATTCACATTTCAGATGAAGGATTTTCAAGCAATACAAATCCAAGCAAGAGAGAAATATTAGATTTTTTTTCATTTTAATGGTAAATAGAAGATGAGAAATTTTCTACCTGGAATTTTTTTTCCATAATCTTAAAAGTCTCCTGATAAGTTTCTGTGCAAGTGGGCTCAGCAAAATTTTTCATTTTGCAGTACTAAAACACGCTGTGCAAAAATGCAGCTCCTGGGCTAATCAGAACCCTTTCACCTGAAACTGAAGTTTAATTCAAGATGTATATTTTTTTCAGTATTCTTAAAACACTTCGCACCATACAACAGATGCAGAATATTTACAGGTATCCTGCACTCAAATCATAACAGACTGTAATTTATTTTATTTCACCATCTATTAAATATTTAACAAGACTGTAATAATTAAAATGCATAACAAATTAAATCTTTCCTTAGGCTAAAGCTTGGGACACTGATTCATGCAGTTGAATCAAGATAGATTAGGGAGATACCTTTCAGCACTGATGACTCCCCATTTATGATAATTTCTTCAAATAAATGTGTTCTGCTTTCGTTAACGAAAAACCATAACTAAATGCAATCCCTCAATTAAGACTGTTTTAAAAAACCTCTTTTAATTAGGTAGATATAAATACAATCATACATACAAAATACAGGCTTCTTCAGTTTATATACTGCTCTGATAACTGGCTCTCCATTGACTCGAGGATTACCTCTGTCCCCAGACCGAAAAAGGAAAGCTTTCCTACTGAACCTGATAGAGATGCTTCTATTACTAAAAGAATTTTACACCATCTTAGCATGCTGCTTGGCAAAGCTTTTGCAATTTTGATGGCTGTATCAAAGTGTCCAGAGTGGCAGAGCCCATTTTGTTTCACATACGTCTAATAAAGGTGAAGGCAAAGAGCAGACACCAACGCCATGGCTGTAAATCTAAGTTTTACTTTGTTTCACAGTAACAGCCACTGCTCTTGTCAGGCAGATTTACTCCACCACATGCTATTTAGCCCCCAGTGAAAACCCACTGAAATGGTAAAAAAGAACTGCAAGTTGTTTTGGAAAATGACAATCTCTACTATTGCACTATTCTCTCATTGCTGGACTAATGTACTAATTTCCTTAGGAAAACAAGCAACCGAGTGAAAAAATATGAGTGAATGGAAAAAGAAGGGAAAGCAAATCATAAAGATAGACTCTAAACTGGGATCTCCTGTCTGGAAACCATCTCTGTAGCATTGGAGCATCACCTCAGCTGCTCAGGATCTTCCTGGAGCAAGTGAGGAGAAAGCAGAGACAGTCAGACACAGAGACAGTCAGACACGTGCCGTACTTCAAAGCCAGACCTTGCTGCTGGGCTCGGTGTGAGCAGCAGGTCAGCACCAACCTGAGCATCTTGCTCAGTCTTAGCAGTGGAGATCATCACTGGTTGGATCTGATAGCAGGAGGAACAGCAGACCTAGGTAGCCACTCTGGTAAGCCAGACCTTGCTGTGCTTCAGGGGTGGCTGGACTAACCTGGCCAAGTGCCTTAACACACCTGGAGTCTGTGTACTTTTGACTGTCATAGAATGTAGTTGCTTTCATTATCTACAGGCATGAATAACAACTGAGACCAAGGTCGGCAGCTGTATTATAAGTAAAATTCCTTGCTAAGAACAGTATTAGGATTTTAATCGCTAAATATTACCATATCGCTGAGTTCTGTTTCGTGCTGTGGCATTGTGTGTGTATTTAAGGCATAGGAAAAGTCACACCCCTGCAGCCGAGGAGTCTTGAGAAAATTCAGTGGCCAGTCTGCGGTGCCGGGGCAGAGGGGTGCCCACCCCCAGAACCCCACATCCCCAGAGCCACCGGCGGCTTCTGCCCCACGCAAGCCCCACGAGGTTTACCCCCACGTTCAGCTAGCTGGGGCAAATCAGCTGGTGGGTCCGATTTACCCATTTAAATCACTCCTCTTCTCCCCCGGGCTGGGGGGACACCGGGCTGGGACAGTGTCTGAACACCTCCTTTGCCCTCCTTTGCCCTCCTTTGCCGCCGTCGTTTCACCGCCCCGAGCACCCGCGGCAGGGAGAGAGCGGTGCCTTCCGCGCCAGCCACCGCGGCTCCTGCCGGGCTCCGGGGGATTAAAACATGGATGTTTTTTGTACAGGAGGGGGTTAAATGAAGGGCCTGGAGGCTGGCCAGCGCCTCTCCTCCGTGCCGAGCAGGGACACCCGCCGCCCCACACGGCTCCCAGCGGCGCTGCGCCGGGGCGGAGCGGGCTGAGTCACCCGCCGCCGGCCCCGGGGGAGCGGGGCAGCCCTCCCGAGCCGGGCTGGGGCTCGTCCACGTGTCGGGGGGATTTAAAAAGTTGGGGCAGGGAGCGAGGACATGGCCAGAAGAGCGGCTGGCAGAGCGCGGCGCCGGGAGCTCCGCGGACATGGGACACCGGTGCCACCATCAGCCCCCCGCGGGCACCCCCGGGCGCAGCCCGAGGAAGGGAGGGGACGGCGCGGCGCTGCCCGGGTCCCCGCTGCTCCTCCTCCTCGTCCTCCTCGCTTCCTCGGTGTCTGCTTGCAAAGGTGAGCTCCATCCCGCTCGCAATCCCTGCCTCCGGCCGGAGCGTGCTCCTGAACACGGTTCTGGGGTTGGTCTGGGGCTTCTTCCCGTATCCCGGCATGAGTGCTCTGTCCTGGCTAAACACTCCAGCAACTTGCGGAATAGGCTTTTGTTAAAAAAATTAGGACCCTCTGGCATTCATTCCAATCTGCAGCAATATTTATCAGGTGAGGAATCCTGAAAGTTGCTATTTTTGTAGCAAAGGGAAACATTTAGCAAACTGTTTAACAAACCAGACTCTCTTTTCTACTCTATTTTCTCACCTTAGATAGATTAGCTGCTTACACCTTGTAAAGTAACGTTACAAAATGCCGTGCATGCACTATTTCTATTTTTGTATTATATTTGTGTGATTTGCTTTAGTTGTGAGTTTTTGTTCTGCTTTGTTTTGGTTTTTTTAATATCAAAACCCAAAGAAATCAAAATGCAGCATGCTTAATATTATGTCAAAATTAAGTTCTGAAGATGTGGAAGAGGGGAGGGAAGGAAGAGGAGCACAATGGAGGGCAATGGAACACAGTATTTCATCACTGTTCTTACACAAATGATTGCCGGGAGCTTGTTTAGGGATGCAGTAGAGGGAAGAGAAGATGTAAGATGTGAGTCCCAGGCTGTGCATCTGGCATTCTACAGCCTTGAAAGAAGTTGAATTTCTTAAAGATGGCAGAATTGAAGGATAGGAGAGCAAATGTGCTGTGGATAATGTTGATTTTGTAGAATGTTGATTTTTTTTCCTCCTCCATGTTTCCTTTAAATAAGACTCTTTTCTTCAATAGCACATGCTTCTTTCTTTCTCTCTCTCTCCTCTCTCTCCTCTCTCTCCTCTCTCCTCTCTCCTCTCTCTCCTCTCTCTCCTCTCTCTCTTCTCTCTCTCTTCTCTCTCTTGCCTTATTTTTTTTCCCCTTCCCCCTATGGTTATTTTGTGCATATTACAAAAAACCTTAAGGTTTCACTGTGTGTACAGTTGTGTAAATGAATGAAGTCCTGTAGGTACTGCAGCCCTGTTCTGGATGGGGTGATGAAGAAACACTGTTCAGTCTTTGGAGGACCACAGTCCAAGGTGCACAAAACAGATGGGATTGCACGTGAAATAAAAATTTCTGAATATATAGAGAAGGGTAAAGGAAAGTGAGGAGTGGGAAATAATTTATCATCTCTGTCCAGAAGTTTGTGCTACAGGCAAAAAAAAAAAAAAAAGGAGAAAGTTACAATATTCAGGCTTTCCTGTTTGTTGCCCTAAGGTTTACTAATTCATGCTAATGAATTTCTTTAGTTCTCCCTGAAAAGCCTTGGGAACCAGTCAGTAGCAGAAGCAGTGTTCAGAGGCAGGCAGGCAGGCAATGCTTTGATGGGGAAGGTGTGCTAATTTGAAATGTTGCCCTGTTCCACTCTTTTAACTAAGATACTAATCCCAGATAGTACTCCAGTTTGAATACACTAATTTAAGAGCAGAAGACAATGTAAGACAACTGTAGTACCTTTAATTTATTTGGCATTTTTCTTTTAAATGAAACAAATAATTGGAAATCATTGTTATGTGAACAACTCAGAAATTTAAAAAAAAAATCCCACTTCTATATAGTGTGAAATTAAGAGCCAGTCTAATTCTTTTTTTGGGCAAAGCAAGCATCCATAATAATTAGTCACCTTAAGTTCATGCCAGTACAAAAATGTGGTTTTGAAATCCATCCCATTCCATTAATGCCTGGAACTAAGTACTGTTGTGATTATTGTTATTCAGGGTAAATGTAAAACAAATAACATGATGGAATTTATTCCCTGCTGACTGGACAGTCTAGCTAGGTCTAGGGGTTCAGCACCAGCTTCCCTCCCATGGGAGTTAGGGCACATCCCCTCACGGATATCAGTGTGTGATGTACTCACAGCCCAGTGATGCTTGCTTCTGTTATTTACAGAGACTCTAACAATACACTGCTATCAGAAATACACTGCCAGGTAAAATAACAGTGTGGTAAGAGGGATATTCTGGACACTGAGCTGGAAGGGACACTGGGACAGTGACTTCCATGTCTGCAGCCTGGGTGGGTAGAGACAGAGAAAGGAGCTGCCCCAAGTTAAGCACAGCTTCACTGCACCATTGTGCAATTAAGAACACATTTAACCTACTGAGGCACAAGTTTGTCCACATCACATATGCAAGACAGAGGAAACAAGTCCAGTTATACATGTACTGTCAATCACCTTCTCCAAATAACATATTCATATCATGGGCACTATTTATATGCAATTGTACATTACATAGTGCATGTTCAATTCTGCAGCTGTAGCATACAAGGCAAGAAGTAGAGTCCAGATGCTCACCTTGCAGTGCATGCACTGGAGGTGAGCAGAGCTCTCAGAAAGCTCGAGGCTGTAGGAACTGGAATGTGATTTTCTGAGCAAGTCTCAGTGAGACCCAAATAGCTTCCACACTGTCTATTGCTTAGACATGTGAGTGTCCATCTCTGCTGTGAACTTGTGAAAAAGTGTCCTGCTGTGTTGCTGAAATAGAGCAGGCAAAAACCACTGGACACACCACAGAGCACCCAGGGTCACAGACTTCCTTGGACCAAGCAGCTCTTGGCCTTTGCAGTTAATGGTTGTGCTAGGTATGTCTGACATGGGACACTTATACAATTGACCTTTGCTGTACAGCATTGCTAAGCATGGTTTGTGCTTCCAGGTGCACCAATGCCATCCCAAGCACTTGAATCAGATGAGGATTTGCTGTTGAAAGAGGTAAGCATTGTCTGCCATGTGGTATCCTCCCATTTCTTCTGTGCCCATCCTTGCTGCAGTCCCACCTCACTATCCAGCATTTCTCATGCACAGAGTTCAGCTGTGTTTTCTTCCAGTATGTCTTCCTGTATGTCTTCTATCCTGGCATCAGCAAAGAGGTGAAATATCTAATTTTCCAGGTATTCTGAACAGTTGCTTCAGGAGGATGTTGGGGCTGAGTGCTGAGCTGTCATTCTGAGAAGAGATTGTCTTGTCCGAAGGGAGAGCTATGTTTGATAACTGTCAATGACCAGGCAGACACTGTCCCTGCAAGCATCACAGTGTCCCTCACCTCTGGTAGCTTTATAGTCTGTACATGATACTCAGGAATTGTTTCAGCTCATCCAGTCTTGTTTCTTGCATCCTTTGTTCTGCACACAAGGCTGGGACACTCTGATCCTATCCTAGCCTGTCCATTGACCAGGTTAAGGACAATGCACTGTGTCAATTAGCCCCACTAACATTTGGCTACTGATTGGTATCATAACTTCCGCTCTCATCTCTGAAATAAACGTTTGTTTTGACTCTGGAGTGTGACACATGTGTTAACACAGGCTCTTCCCTGCCCTTTTGGAACAGATGGAGTGGCAGGGCATAATATGTGGAGAGGGTTTATCCTGCAACTTGCATGCCCTGGTGTTGTTGCAACTGTCAACTATTGTGTTGACATTTAATTTAGTAGCTTTTGACAACATTGGAAAATAAGTGACTCATCAGGGGGCCAGATGCAGAGAGTAAATTTCTCCTCATTGAGACCATTAGAGGAGAAATTCCACTTACTGTCATCTCCCCAATGTTCATATTGGACACAGTGACTCAAAACCTAACCTCTTCCAGACTGGCACTTGAAGAGCCCTAGTGATGTTTATCACCCAGGGAAAAAACGGTCTCTTGGGAAGTATGACCCTGATAACTAGAAGGAGTTTTTGAAAATGAGTTATTTATATTCTGGATTTTAAAAAGCTGTTTTATATATTTCTGCATGTCTTGATAAGATTTGCTAGCTGTAAGATTTGTCCCTGTGGTGCCTGGAAACCAAGACAAAGGTCCTCTTGATTTCAATGAAGAAAACAGTATGCATAAGATAATAAATTTTGATACTAAATATAATACTAAATATTTTGTAATAAAAGCAATATAAAAGTTACCATTAGAACTAGGATTATGCTGAACTGGAGAGGGTCTAAAGAAAGAGAATTAGATATATACTTATATACCCTAAATCAACCTAATTACTCACTCATACTAGCTCACCGGGGTTTCATAAAGTGCAAATAATTCTTCCCTCTTTGCTACTTTCCCAGTGGATCATTCAGGAGAAACCCTGCCTCTAAATAAACCTAGTATGCTCCAGGAATGGCTCTGAGTTTATAAATTTGAGAACTTTGTAAATAAGTATTTTGTTTAATTACATGTCTCTTACTTCCTTTTGTTTCTTTATTTTATTTAACCAACCCCAAGCAACTTGTAATCTTTTACCCTCAGGCCATATTTCTGAGACAGGAGAGAAAATTTTGGAGAAGATGCATAAAAGATAGAAACTATTAATTTTTGAAAAAGGCATCAACAGAAATTGTGGCTTTTCCTCAGCCCTTGCTTTATATGCAAAGGTTTTAGCTGAAAGAGACCATTGTGTTGAACACAAAGCAGTCTCTGGCTTGTTCTGCTACTGAATTATGGTTCTCTGTGTCAAGTAAATAAACAAATAAAACCCAAACACAAGCAATCCCCAAGAGGAAACAGCCCTTTTTTTCAACATAAGCTTCCAAAATCACTTCAGCTTGATTTTATTCCATTCATTGCTGACTTCTTCCTTTATAATTTCTTCCTCTGAAAGTAGTGAAGCTGAACTAATGCACTCAAACACATGCAAGATGAAGGTAGAAGAGAACAGAGAAGATGTCTTACCAACAAAACCTATTTAAAAAGGGAATCCTGTGAGCTATTTGTTTTCCCACTATGTCTGCTAATGCTTTCTCATAAATTGTCTCTAGAGAAATGAATCATCTCCTGCCCTGAAGTGCTCAGATAAGCATTATTTTTTTTAAATTTCTTTTTTCCTTTAATGTTTTCATTGCTAATGTATGTCTCTTAGGGCTTTTTATCTATAAGAAAATTGCAAGAACAATTGCACTGCCTGCTCTATCAAAAAAAAACCCTAAAACCCACTATGTTTTTTATGCAGGCCATGAACAACATGAGTGGTAAAGATTTTTTTTTTATCTAACACTACCAAATATTAAATGGAAAAAAACCAGCATGTACTGATGGAGGTTAGTATGCTACAACTTTGAAGTTATCTAATAAAATTGTAAGTTGCTTTTTGTCATCGTTATTAAACCATACAACTTCAGTTGCTGTGCTGGAGACTTTTCTTTACAGAATACTCTGAGCTTTCAGCCCCGGTAATATTATTTCTCTGAACTCAAATACATTTTATTCCATGTCTTATTCCTTCTCTAGTAATAACTCCACTAAAAATTAGTCAGTATTACATTATTCTTTCATCTTTGATAAGAAACAGAAGGAGGATGTAATTAATACAAGGTTATGCATATTTTACTTGTTTTTCTTACTCTGACTTCCTAAAAGAACTGTGTGAACTCTTACAGATAGATGATGCATGTTCTGCTTACCTGTCCACAGATTCTCAGCCTCAGGTGAGTAAGACAGAGGTAACTCTACTGTTTTGATACCATTTGTTATATGTAATAGAATTGAAAGTGTGACACCTGAGTTCCTATTTTCTTTGCATTAGGTGTCCAGTACACTGGAAGAACTTTGCTTTTTGGCCATGGGATTTCTCCAGAAGCCACAGGTAACACACACAAAAGACTGCTTAGCATTTCTGAAGCCTGATCTCGCACTGTGCCATTGTCTACAATGAATTCTCAGGACCCAGTATGCAAAGTGTCATTCAGCACTGGAAGTACTTCTATCAGTTTTTACTCTGAAATGCCATGTGCCAGAATGTAACACCTTGTAAAGACAAGAATACATCAATGTTTGGAAAATTATCCCCAAGTCGAGTACAAGGTGTTAGGTGTTTTTATTGCTCTAGATTAGAAAAAATACGAATTCTCAAAAAACAAAGAAATTTACTTAGGAGAGTCTGAGATGAACAAGGGAACATTTGCTAAACACATCTAACTCTTCTAGGGCAGAGTAATCACTGCTTTCTACAGAGTTTGAAATGATGAGTTAGATTGCTAAGCAAAGACATATAATACATTGGCCAAGGAAGAAGGATATTTCAACCCAGTGCTGAAAAGATTATATATTTAATCAAAATTATCCATGGTTCTTTTTATTTTAATGAATAAAAGCCTTTCTACCAACTATTATTCCCACAGGGTTTAGATGAGAAAGACAACACCAAAAGGGTAAGATATCTATATATGTCCTACAACCACACTAAAAAAAAGGCAAGAAAATAATAAAACTCTTGCCCTGTTTTGTAGTAAAACCCTACTTTTAATTTTTTCGAACAGTTCTTATTTCATTATTCTAAGACTCATGACTCGGGCAACTCAGAAATCATGGTAAGTGACATAGCACCTCCTTATGAGTGAGTACATGTGTGCTTGTATACAAAACCAAGGCAATATTCCTTTTTGCAGTAGTCTCTCCAACTGTATAGCGAGCTCAGGACTGGGAGTTGCATGTTTACAGTACAGAAGGTGTTTTAATAACATGGGAGAGGATGATCAGTACAGGTGTGAAAAAAAAAATCTAACAAACTCAACCAAACATTCATAGAATCCCAACTGAATCCTAATCTTGCAGTTTCAAATTTTATGAATGAGCTCAAATACTTTTTTTGGGTATTAGAACATAGCACATGCAGTGAAACAATGTGGACTTACAGGACCTGAGAACATGACCGTAACTACTAGATACTCTTGAAATTGTTAATTTTTAATTAAACTATATGAATTCATTTGCACATGTCATAAATATGTAGGAGGCAAAGTCTCACTTGGACTTTGGATTATATTTTCAATGAAATATGTAGTTTAAACCATGGCCAAGAATTGTTGCTCTAAAAGTATTCTCATAAACCAACAAGCCAAGTACGTGATCCATTCTCACTTTTGAAGTGCAAACATACTCTGCTATCCATGTGCATCTACACACCATAGGATTTTTAGAGAGTTAAACATATTCATATTTCTTGTTTATTAACAATCATTCTTACATGCCAGTGTCCATTTTTGCCTTATTCTTTACATTTCTCCCGAAATATGTGTATTTCCTAGAAAGTGATATTGCCCATATTGGTGTCAATGTTTTTGTGCTACTGCTGCTTTGGAAGCTTTAATGGCAATTAAGGCACAGTGGAATGAGCTATTTCTGCTGCTGCTCCTGCTTAAAAGGTCACTGCATCCCACTGCACACCATCCTGAATACCTTTGCTGCTGCTCCCAGAGATGACTGCTTTCTTGACTTGTTTTTTATGACTTGTTTTGGCTGAGCTCTTCAGATGACAATTTCCTAGCCATTCTCAGAGATACCAGCTTAGGTGAGATCCATCATTCCTCAGCTTTATAAACTCTCTCCACTGGCTGCGAGACAGAGCCCAGGTGGACAGCTGGGATGTTCATTAGCTACTTTAATCACATCAGATTCCTACTTTTTTTAGGTGTTATGATCCCATGTTGCCTGCCTTAGGCAGATAGCACAAAATTGGCTACAAATAAGCAAGTTCTTTCTACCTATTCAGTACAATAAGACTTTGGTAACTCTCATTACTCCCTATATTACAATTCTCTTGATTGCATTACTTTTCTAAGAAGTATTGTAGCAAAAATGTCTTGTTTTTTAAATTACATTTATATGAGTTGAAGGTTTAAATTGGTTAATGGAACACAGGTTTTTTTATACTTTATTTCTTTCTGTGGATGTCTCTCCAAAATACCACATAGTTGTGTTTTCCCAGGGTGAGCACTTAGGCTGCACACAATGCCACTGTGCATAATTAGGCTGTCCGCAAGCCTGAAGTCTTATTGACCACAAGGAATTTCATGGTCAGAGCTTAGATAGTGCCATGGTTACAAATGTCCCTTGAGAATGGATTTCTACTGTACACTGTAGGAAAAAAAAAATCCAATTTTTTTGATTGCCATTTATTTTGAAGTAAAATGAGCTTTTCAGTACAACAGAGGTTGAAGCTGCTAACTTCCATAGTAGAAAATTGTAGAAGTGTTAGTAGGAATACTGTATGGAAATATTCTCAATACCACTCATAGAGACTGAACAAAGTTTGAATAACTCTGGAGTCTGTAAATGGTCTGAACTTTCAATTAGTAAAGGTGAGGATACATAGCTTTTCCCTCCATCACTCTGTGTAGTGTAAATATAAATGTTGATTAGTGTTTGTTGTCAAGTCAAAATGTTAAAAAGTGTAAGTTTTTCAATTAATAAGTTTCTCAGTCTTCAGTCATTTATTGGTGCATGTTTGGTCCACGAGTCAATACTGCAGAAAGAGACTTTTTTTGCATCATAAGGGCCAAATTGCACTGTTGCTTATGTGTGTGTGTTCATGTCCTCTCAGTCATCTGTCCTGCATCCTTTACTGCAACTCGTTCCTCAGCTTAATGAGAGAAGACTGAAGAGATACAAACTGGACGTATGTAAACTTAAACTCTGCATGCTTATGTTCTTGCACTTTGTGATTCATTAGCTTTTCTAAAATGCCCTTGGAGACCTCTGTGCTTATATATTTTGATTCTACTACCCAAATCTCGATGTCACAGAATGTGCTTCAGCAAGGGTTATCTTGCTGCTGATCTTTTTTCTTCCTCCTGGGGAGAAAAACAGCACCTGCTGTACATAAACACATAGACCTCTTTCCCTGATTAGGTAAGGAATTGAAAAGGTGGATGGGTGAAGGAGGAGACATGCTCTAATAAATTCATTCTTTCTCCCCAGTTTGAAACAACACCAGATTTTTTCACAGCTTTGATTCCTCTTGAGCTACAGCCTGCCTGATAGAATATGATCTAAGAAATAAGACCCAAGCATTTTTTTGGCTAGTTAATATAAGGGACTGAGCAAAATACCTTCTAGAGGGCAGGCATTAAAATAAAACTCCAAGTAATCATACATCTTCATGAATACATATTTTTCTGTGTACATATATACATGCAGGTTTGTGCATAAACTTGCATATTTATTATGGCAGGTATTTTTTTTAACATCTCCAAACCCTCAAACCCTTAGAACTTTAGAAGGCGGGTGTTACAAAAATGTCAGATTTTTAGCTTCAGCTGTTTACTAATACCAAACTTCTGACACGAACTCAAACAAGAACATGTAATCTTTAAGAAGAGTCTGGTTGTAAGACGGAAATGACATTAACATAAATCACAATTTCTCACTAGTAATTGTACTCTTGATTCCTTTTCTGTTCTGGATTAATTTCTTAATCTTACAACAGCTGCCTGTTTTGTTCCTGTTTTCAGTTTTGTTCACACATTGGATAAATATAAAAAATTATAGTAGTGATCAGATTATAAATCCAAGATGGGTGTTTCCAATGCAGAAAATTCTAGAATCAGAAAAACAGTAGAAATAAAAATCATACAGATGTTTTACTTACAGTAAGAAACTGAATAAAATGCTATATGTGATGAACTGAAGTCAGAATTAAAATCAAGACTCAAAAATTATGTATAGTTTAAATTCTACTTCCTTGGAAAGCTTCCCTGGATGGAATCTACTTCTTAGTTTGGAAATTATGGGAGTCATCCTGTTTTACACAATTCTCACAGCATTAGAAGAAGCATGGTGTGATTCCTTTCTGTGACACTTCACCTTATAATATTTACCCAAGAGACCCCCAGCACCCCAGTTTTCAGTTGAGAAACACCCTTAGTGCGAAATCAAAGCCATATTCATTTTATGTTCTGGGAAGCATAACACTGAGACTGTTTTGTTTCTCAAATTTACTGTCTCCCCACCTGCAGAACAGACACATCACTCCTCTCTGATACCAACAGAAGCAAATAAAACACTGTGATTGAGCTTCTGTGTTCTCTAATCGTGAAGGTCTCATTAAAGCAACTTGATACTTCATGCTTTGTACTTGTTACATTTAAACAGAGTTTCTATTTTCTTCATCATTTGTTAGCCTCCTTTCTATATGGATCCCTATGCAGCTGTTTCACCCTGTGTGAAGCATGGACAGGAGAGACTATCATTAGCGCTGCTCTTTGGGAGATAATGTGAGAGGGGTGGTTATGGGACATCTTTGGAAACAGTCTGGGGTGTCATTTCTGGGAGCAGCCCAAGTATTTCTGATATTTGAACGTTGTATTTCTGTCCTCCTGCAAGATGCAAAAAGCAGCTCTTCTTATCTGCGGAGACTGCTATCATGAAGACACTCTTCTTGTGCCTGGGTAGAGAACCCTGGAAAATCAGAGGCAAAGACTGCTCATCATTTCTAGTACCATTCAAAAGCAATCTGAGATGATCTAAAACTTCAGGTAGAATTTGGCTCCATTCATATGTTCTCTGCTATTTCTACATGACAACATAAACTCTGTGTTACTGACATGGAGAAATGCACAAAAAGCATTTAGGGAGTAAGACTGTATGTAGTACTGAAGAAATATTTTTTATATATACATAAACAACCTCTCTGTATGTATCAATTTGCAGTTATGAATATAATTTAAAATACTTTTTTCTTCAGGAAGAACTTCAAGGACCTGGAGCGATTCAAAACAGAGGCTACTTTTTCTACAGGGTATGGTTTGTTTGATATTTTTTTTCTTTTTGTTTTGTGGTGAGAGTTAAAAAAAAAAAAAAAGTAGTGAAATAACTCAATTACAGAAAGAATTACTTTTTTCAGTTAGAGCATTCCACCCTACAGGGCATCTCCAGGTCTGCTCTTGACATTTCTTTGTATTAAAATAAAGGCATTGTAGGATTTTTAAAAATCATATTCCTAGGTTTGTGTATACATTATACCATCATATGCCTTAAGAGTCATTGGTTACTTCATGTCTATTTGTCAGAGAAAGTTCTAAAAACTATGACATCTTGGAAAATCTTCGTAAAGCATTGTTCAACAGGTTATGTCTGCACACGATAAAAATATGATGCCATGCTTACACATTGTGCTAGGTTTGACCTTGACATTTTCCTTCTGTTTTCACCAGTAAGGTAAGAAACCAGACACAGAAATTCTCATGAGACTGAATCTACCATGTTCATCTTTTACACCATAGAGCCTTTTTACTTCACTTTAGCAAAATTGAGAATGTGGCAAGTCAGATGTTTGAATAGTTCTCTTGATTTTGGTTAGTATTTCCACTTAAATAAGAAAGTGGCTGATGGGTTGAAAGAAATATGTGGCTAGGGTTACTCTAGAGGATCTTAAAGGTCTTTTTGCAAACGAAATTATTCTGTAATTCTAATAAAAAGACCACAGATTTGTATAGTTACGTTTCTTATGTATCAGGCTTGGATCCTTAGAATTGTTATGACAGGCTGAAGTTATGGGTAATATTAACATTGGTGCATTCATGCTTCCAGAGTAAAACACAAATCCTTATTAAGCCCAGGAAGAAATTTTTATCAGCTTTAGTAGAAGTTGTATCAAGTCCCTCCCTAGTGCAAAATATTCCTGAAAAACAACACAGTGAAAAGGGAGAAAGTCCTTGCCTATATCAAAGATTACAGTCTAAAAAGAAAATAATTGAGACTGACATGTATTTGTTTGTTAATAGCAACAAACACTTATAATGCAATAATAATAACAATCAGGAAGCATTTTAGGAAAATGCAAAAAGAATAAGGATTAATGATCTCTTGAAGTGACTTCTTATGGCTTTCTCCCCCTTATAAAATCCTACAAGATAGACAATTCATTCTTAAATCCATATGCAGTAAAATTTAGTGTACAATTCTCCTCCAGAGGTAGATATAGATTAAACATTAACTTACCTTAGGTCTATCTCTGACAATAATCACAATGACACTACTGAGAAATTCACCAATTTCTATACACACCAAATTGTTTGGGGCTTTGTTACTAAGTTCTGTCAATTTTATAGAATATATAACTTACTGAATATTTGTCTTTCAGCCACGTAATGGAAGGAGATCAGTGGGGTTTCGCTAAGGAGGTATTTATTTAATGCTTTTAATCATGATCTACATCTAAATTAGTTCATTTTTATCCAAATAGACCGCAATATTTTTGTTGAGAAGCTGTCTCAGAAAGCCTTTAACTGTGTAATCGGATTAGATTTCCACCCACAAACTTTTCCCAGATGTGTTAAATACACTTTGATGTGTTAAATACACTTATCTTCAGATGAAGTGAACAGAAGCTGTAGGTATTCAGTTCACAGAACAGAGAGCACAGAGGTGTTTCAGGCAGCAAAAATGGAAAATATCCAACGTTTGTAAAAGTTTGGAAAGTATTGATGATGACAAGTAAATCTAAGAAAGAACTGAGTCAACTACCTGTCAAATGAATGCTGAGAAGTAAACTGACATCCTGAAGGTAATTCCCTAATATTACAAAGATAGAAAACTCACACTGAAACTGAGTGCAAACTTCAGGATTTAATTTCAGTGCCTGCAACTATTTGGAAATATGTAAAAATGTAGACCAATACTATAATGCTCTCTTTTCTAATGTATTTTATACTGCCATCCTTTTTAAGTGTTATATCAACTTAGAGTTATATCAACAGCTAATGCTCTATCTTATTTTTCAGGATTATAGATTCCTGACTTAGAACTAAAACTGCAGGAATGCTGAGTACATGGACATACTGTTTTCCTTACAATAATTATTTGTTATTAATGTACAATTAGAAATCACTCAAATGTAAATATTCTTAACAGATTCTGTTAAGGTCTTTACTATCTTGATTATATTAAAAGCATATTAAAATTATTTGTTTCCTAGTGTTATGATGTTTACAACCACATGTAATCCAACTGTAAAAGAGTCAGTGTTTGCACACAGCAGACATTGCCTCTAACAACGCTGTTAAGCAAATTTTTCCTTCTAAATAAGGGCCCTCAGCCAGAGAGTTGTTTTAATGAGAATGTTTGTAATCAAGACTACTGTGTTTTTTCCAGAATACATTGTGATTTGTGTATTTCACCATCTGAAAAAAAAAATTGAGAATCCCTTTTCCCGTAATAAAAGGAACTTCAAAAATTGGCACATTTTGAAGGACTATCATGACTTTAATGCAACTAAAATATAATAGCATGCTTTTTTAGCTATTAAGAACACAGATGCACTATGGTTCTCTTTTAGAAGAAGACTTAATTGCAACTGGGATGATAATTCACTTGAAAACTCAAATGCTTTTGATGGAGACTGAAAGAAGCTTTACTCAGAAGCACAAGTTAGCCTTACAATCTTCCCAACTTCTCTCTCAGAGTTTATTTCCACACCAAAATTATGTTAAATTACATTGCTGAGGTTGTAATTATATTGAAAGTAACTAATCACTCAGAACTATATGATCTTTAAGTCCTTCCCAACCCAAACCATTCTGTGCTTCTATTTAGCAGTTCAGTTTAGAACTCGGCTAAAGTTAAGTTTTGAACATTGTATTGGCTGGTCATGGTTTAAATTTGCCTCAGCATTATTACTCCTGCTTCTGCACTTTTGGATGAGCAATGACACTTCAGAAGATTGGTGGAAAAATTACGGCCTCAGAGGAAGCCAAATTGACAAGACCTTTTCCTCTTCTTGCCCATTTGTTTTTGCTCTGTGTTTTAATAATTAACACTTCTTATAACAAAATTTGTTCAATATTTATGCTTTAATTTTAATTATTTTCACTTGGTTATTTTAAAAAGGATTCTGAATTAAACATACAATGCAGATAGTGACAAGCAGTATGACATCTAACATGTACAGATAACTAACTTACATAATTTCATAAAGAAGCTAGTCAGTGTAAGGAAGATTACCATTCTGAATTATTGTAGCAATACACTCCTGTATTTCTGTATTTTCCTGTATAGTTATAATTAAATAAAGTCCTTTTTTCCCCCCTCTCTCTTACCCAGAGTTATGGCAAAGTTAACTAACTTCTGAAATAAATACATATTTTTCCTTTATAAGTTCCACATTACATCTGCTTATTACTTTTCATAAGTTTAAAATGTTTGGTGACTCTGGAGAACAAAAGGTGGACTTCTTTTGTTTGTTGTTTTTTTGGTTTGGTTTTTTTGTGTTTTCTAGTGAAACCATATGAATGAATGACTCTTGAAGAACTAAAGGAAGCTGAAGTTGGCTTTGATGAGACTGATAGGAAAGCCATTGATATGTACAGGTTTAGTGAGACATATCTATCCAGATTAGCAGTGCACATGTCACTATTGTACATGCACATGCTCCTAAAAAATAAACTCACAATCTTTTGAATAGTAATGTCTGCTGACTGACACAACTGCTTTTTTCCACTTTCTACTCTTTTGACATCAGACAGCACCCACATTACTGTCCTACTTCTCCCTGATTGCCAGTGGCACAGAGAAATGGTTTACACCATATTTTGCTTTGATGTTCTGTTAGAACAAAATTATTTACTCTGAAAGATGGATATTTAAAAGAAAGTGTTGAACAAGCCACAGTGGAAACCACTGTTATACAACTTCAGTTGAGCTGAAGGTACATTGGGCCGCCGTGTGTTTGGAGGTGTTCTGTGTTTGAAGTTCTCAACATTTGTCCAAGTTACACAAGTAGGGCCCATTCTCTTTCTGCCTGATTAAAAGGTACCCCTCACTCTGCCACACCAAAGGTGACTCTGCCACACTAAAGACACTTTCTGCTAGTCTTTAGGATTTTGTGCAATGATGATAAATGTTCAAATAAAGAAGTTTTGAATCCCAGTTTCCCTCTTCTGTTTTGGATAGAGTTTTCTGTGTATTTCAAGCCAGAAAGAATGGACAATTGGTTGTGGGTATTCTTTTTCTCTCATGTGCACAAGAAAAATAGGAAAAACAAGACCTCATCATATATGGCTCCAGATTTGTGATAGATAATGTTTTGTGTATGGGGTATGTGCCACCTATATAAGGATAGCATGCCATTAAAGAAGAAAAAGGTATTTTTGTGCCGGAATCAAACTGTTCAGAATTTTTAATTCATTAAGTAATTAGTTTTACTATTATGCTCAAAATACATTTATTCTTCTAGTATAGCACTCATTTCTGGTACAATATGGTTTCTAAATATATTACTGTAATAAAAATGCAATTTATTATGAATTACTATAGTAATTATTATAGTTTCACTATATCTTACATTAGAATTGTTGTGCTGTAATGGTGGTAGCAGCAGAACCACAGAATGGGTCAGGCTGGAGAGAAAACAGTGGGTCATCAGGTCCCACACCCCTGCTCCAGCAGGGTCATTCCAGAGCACATGGCACAGGATTGCATCCAGACAGTTCTTGACTATCTCCAGTGAGGGAGATTCCATAACCTCTCTGGGCAACCTGTTCCAGTGCAAAGCCACCCACACAGTGAAGAAGTTCTTCCTCATATGCAAGTGGAACTTGCTGTGCATCAGTTTCTGCCCATTGTCTCTTCTGCTATTGCTTGGCACCCCTGAGAAGAACTTGACTTGGCTCCATCCTCTGACACCCTCCCTGCAGATACTTACAGACACTGATGAGGTCCTGTCAACAGGTCCCCTCTCAGGTTTCTCCTCTTGGGGCTGAACAGGCCCATTCTCTCAGCCTTTCCTCATAAGAGAGATGCTCCAGTCAACAAACCTGTGTGGATTTAAAAGCCAGCTGTGGATCCCTAATAAACAGCTATTGTGTTTGGTTTGCCACTTATTCAAGGTTGATTTTAATGGCTTTTCTATTTCTTACTTCAGGAAAATGTTTATTTGAAGTTTATATTGAAGGAAGGCTCAGGGGAGACCAAATCAATGTCTACAAATATGTGAATGGAGGGTATAAAGCAAACAGAGCCAAGGTGTTTCCAGTGGTGCACCATGAGAGGACCAGAGGATGTGGGCACAAACTGAAATGCTGGAGGTTCCCTCTGAATATCAGGAAACATTTTTTTACTGTGAGGGAGAACAAATGAAATGTTGCATAGTCTTCTTCCTTGGTGATGTTCAGAAGCTGCCTGGACATGGTTCTGGACAGCCTTCCCAAGGCTGAATCAGGTGACCTCCCTTCCAAGCCCAGCCAAGCTACAATTCTGGAAGTCTGTGATAGCACACTGTTCTTAGGCATAACTGTGACACAATCAACCATATTCAACTATTTAAGAGGACTAGAATTATTTTATGTACACTGCCACACAGAGTCAGTGTGTTTATGAATTTGGGTTCAGAAAACTTTGGCACCTTGTATCGACTTCAGCAATTGTTGCTATACCAGACATTCACATGTATATTTTTGTACATATTTTACAAATTACTCTGCTGAGTTCTGCCCAGCATTGTATTGTAACTAAGAAAAATGAGGCATACAGTTTACACAAAATAAAAAGCCAATGTGATCAAAACATTTCTTCTGTCTAGATTCTACCTGTACTTACTGCTGTTGAATGATTAAAATGATTCTAGGACTAACACAGTGTATCTAGTAATGTACTCTCAGAGAAAAAAAAATTCACATAAATATGTGGAAATTGTGAACCAAAACTATAATGTATTGCTGCTAGAGTATAATAACATTGTACATTTATTACTTTTTTTTTTTTTTGTGGAGAGCAATTCCGCAGTGGCTTTCAGTTAGTGTAATTAATAGCTGCTTTCAGTTCAACAAGTTTCAGTAAAGCATTTTCCTTTTCTACCTTGCAAGTATTTTTATAGACAAAGACTGCCATCTACTGATTTTACATTTCAGTTTTCAATAATTATTTTAAAACTATCTGGTAAATACTGGTATAAGTACTGTAATTCCTCCTTAAACTAATGTCATATTCAGAATCACACAAATATTTAGTACCTGCTCTAATGTTTTCTTGCTTCATCTCAAATGATAAATGCTTGTACAATTTGTTTGTTACTCAAGTTTCCCAGATTTCATACTGATGAATTAAGAAAATTAATTTTAATGGTATGTTGTTGAATAAAGATTGGTATAGAAACCTTTCTAGTTCTAAAATTTTAAGACTGCAAGCTCAAGAGTTACTCAAAAAATTTAAGTAATTGAGATGCACTAGATATTATTTTAAAATGCATGTAAAATGTTCCAAAGATGCTTATTATTATTTTTACTTTCTAGTTAGGCAGTAACACTTGCAGGAATGGAAATGTCTTCAGAGGAGGCAAAAGTATGTGAAGCTAAGAGAAAGTTGTGGAAAGCAGTATAAAAAAGAAGTTTACAAATGCTCCAGAGGATGTTTGGGTTATAATTAATCTTTATTGGTTAAGGTAATTACATTCTTGCAATAGATGTAGAATACTTAAATACAAATAATTGAACTGGTAATTTAAAAAAAAAATCTAGAAAAAGTAAATACAAGAGACTAATAAAATAGCAAGTTTTTGGAAGCAATGGAATCATAGAGCATCTGACCTACTTGATTTGTTAATTCACTTTGTGAGAGTTAATCGTTCACTTTTGTTCAAATACATGAAAGATTTATTTTGCTGTGCATGCTTATCACCATGTGTGCAACCTTACTGAGATCTCTGAGTTCCACTAAGAAAGTGGTGTCCACTGTTTGCAGTTTCTTTTCTCAGCAGGAGAGGTCTAACAGGATTATTCTACATTTATCTCCTCTTTAACTTGAACAAATTAAAAGCCCATCAGAAAAAGTCTCAGTTATGCAAACTGAGGAAAGCTGGGGGATTTGTTAGTTTATCAATTGCCCTGTAAATTCTCTGATGGTAGCAGAAGTTGTGACAGGATGCAACAGAAAAGTCAAAGGACTGCCATGATTAGTTCTGTGTACGTTAGCAATTCTTTAAGATGTTTTTGAAAAGCACTGAGAATTAGTACGGAATGTTCAATCATTTTTTAGATTCAGACCAGTTTTCTCTTTTCCTTCTTTTTAAGTTTTTTTGGGAGGGAATTTCTTCTCAATTATCAGGAATCAAGTATTTTTTTTCCAGAAGCAAAAGAAATAGGACAACCAAATGGAATTGTTAGAATTACAGTAATTTAAATTTCAAGATCTGAAGAAAGAAAACAGCGGCCTTTCTTGATTTTCATTTGATTTGTATAATGGAGAACCAATTCTGCAATTTACTACTGCACAAATAAGAAGCTCTGAGGAAACTTGTAATCCTTTGGGAATGAGTATGAGTATCCCCAAAACCTCTCATCGCTATTAACAAAACTGGCTCACCTGCCTTTGACCTCCAAGGTCCACAGGCCACACCAGCTGATTTAACTTCAGTCAGATAGAAAAGATTCTAATTGCTCAAAGGGCTGAAGGGGAACAAGAAAAACCTTGCTGCTTTTGGTGCTTTCTGTGTGTGTTTTCTTCATTGGTTGGTTGGTTTTTGGGGTTTATATAGTGATTGTATTTTAAATAGTAACTATGAAAATAATGAACATGGTAAGGCATGGTAAAAATTAAAAATATACAAAGATTTCCCTGATGTTACTTAAGGAATGGAGAAGTATTTAAATGTTAAACTAAAGTCTAGTTTAAATAAGATAAAATGTATGTTTCAGATTCAAAAATGTCATTTAAACTCTACAATGGACAAAATCAGTTTTAAAAACTTAGTGAGGAATGAAACTGAGGCACAGTGCTTGAAGTGTCTGGTAGCTTTACCAACATATTTCGTAAACTGTGCCTGCTATGTATTTTTACTTCTACAGCTTTTTAAATCACAACGATCTAGGAAGAAGCTAAATAAAATTTGTCCTGCAATTCTTAGAACAAATAAAGTAGAAGCAGACTATAGGAAAAGGTACTTGTGTTCTTCAAATGCTTTAATAACTTCAGTTATTTTACAAATAATTTACACCAGAAATGTCATTATATTTCCTCATTATTTTCTAGTATCCAGATGTGTTTACTGGTTAATGAACACCTCAACCTGCTGGCCTGAAAGTTTCCAGAAGGCAAGTTTCTCAAAGCCATTGTAAACAGCTGCATTCAGAATTATAAGGACAGGTGTTTACCCACAATACTTGTATATAAACTGGTGAAATACAGGGCAGGTTCATTGGAAGAGCTAAACACGGGGGAATGTATCTGAAAGCAGAAGGTGCTAGGAATATTTCTAAATAATTCACATTATGGAAAATTCTTTGTTGTTTGTAATCATTAGATCTAAAGGCCACTTCTTAAAGGTTGAAAAGGTATTTGATTGTTTTTTAAGGGAAAAAAAGATCTGAAAAAAACCAAAGAATTTGTATAGAATTTATGTAATTCTGTGATAAGAATATTGCCTAAGCACGGGTATTTTGCAATTCCATGGTTAGATATTTTACTGAGATAAAGTTGGGTTTGCTCTAATTTTTGTTGTTGTGATGTATCTTGGTCTTTATTAAAAGTCCGTTTCTTTTTATCTTGTGAGAATTTATTGCAGTATCAGAATAAATTGTTACTTCTTATTACAACACATATTGGACTATACAAAACCCAGTGTTGTGATAAAAACAAGTATTGCTTGAAAATTTTTTAATTAAAATGTGTTTTGACATAAGTTAGCTCAAATATTGTTTTCTTCTCCTTTGGTAAGCCTATTGGTGGATACCTACTGGCAGATACCACTGCTGAAAGCCTTTATTTTCCAGATTCAGAGATAACTAGATGCATTTCAGTGACAATGGCTTATCTGCCACTTCAAACTAGAACGCCAGCTAGTAGTTTTAAATGTAAATAGGTCAGGAGGTTCCTTAGATACGATTGCAAGTATCAAAGCTGGCTGCTATAAAAGTAGCATTGCTTCCTCTCAGCAGCGAGCCTCCCTCCCACTACTGTGGCTGCTGTAAGGGACACAGGCACAGTGTGTGACACTGGAGGTGGATGCAGCAGGAAAAGAGCCAAACCTCCCCTTTGGTGACCCTGTCTTTGTCCAAGCAGGGTGACCACATGGTTGTAATTAAAGCCATCAGATGTGACAAAGCAGCAGCAAAATCCAAGGTAATCTGCAGGTTAAAACCAGATGTTTCTGGTGCTGAGTCCGTTACACTGCTTGGAGGAACAGGCTCCAGGAATATTAGCCAGCCTTGCTTTACAAGGATTATGTGGGTTGTGACAGGCTTTCAAGTCAACATCCACTCATTTTAGTATTCTGGGGTGATGTGGAATTTAGTTTCAATACCAGTTTCCTCAAACAGATCCTCTTTTGAACAGGCCAGCGTGGATCAAAAAGGAACACACTAAGCAGGTGGTTGTTCTGTGGCTCTGAAGTCCATTATGCAGGATGGTGATGCCATTTCTCTAGGAAACACGGCTATAGTCAATGGAAGTGCATTGGAAATTTCTACATTTCCAGCCCAATGCAGTCCCATCATTCACCAATTCACAAAAGATCTGCTGCTCCTAATTTGGCATTGTTTAAAAGTTATGTTGGCTCTCAATAGCCCGTGTGAGTGAATCAGAATGATCATTACACAGCAAAGTCACGCTGATGACAAGAGCAAAGCAACAGTATTTCTAGGAGAATAGTTTCATAAAACCACCACACCATCTCTAAGCTGTCCTGTTACTTCAGAATCCTACAAAATACTGCCAAAAGAGAAGCAGCATTAAAAAAATGACCTCACTTAGGCCACAGCTTTGGCAGAAAATACAAATGTGCTTCACCTCCACAGCTGTGTCGCCTGTTTTTATCTTGTTAAAGAATAACTTGTGGCTGCACATTGCAGTAAGTAGGTGTTAGGCTCCTATTCAAGCAAGCTGTGAAGAGATAGTGCAGCATCCCTATTTTTTCTGGTTACTAAAGATCTCATGGCAAATTCGATAGATATAGGCTGATGTTATTCGTAGCCTCCTGGTTTCTTTGCCATATTCTAGTTCTGATAATTATGCCTTTTTGTTGAAAATATTCCCACATTTTCTCCTGGATGTTCCATTCCTGCTGTACCCTATTATCTTTACTACATTTCATCATAAGAGCGTGTTACCCTTTGTGTGAGTGATACTATTAGCTTTCCTTATGTCAAATTTTCCTCAACTGAAAGCTAGAATTAGAGTATTATGAATTAGAAACAAAAATAAGTGGTTTTACTAATGCTTTTCAGAATTCTCCCAGTGGAAAAGCTCATGGTTAGCTCTTTGGGAGCACTACTGGTAAAGAAGCTCCTGATCCTACAGTACCTTTTATAAGACTTTGGTCACGAATTGTGAATCAAATGGGAAAACTGAACCATCTGAAAAATAACCTAGCAAGGAAATCCATGACGATTTGCAGTTAAGTTCTTTATTTTGTTCTAGACACAAACACGAATTAAACTTTTTTAGATGCTTGTAGATACATTACCATTCACGTATCAACTGAAAAATAAAATCCTTTTAACCGAGAGAAAAAATTTGGATTACTTACACAATATTACTCCTAGGCGTTTTATTTTACCGAAAACGGTTCGCCGCAATGTTCTGCTGCAGGCATAACAGGTTTATGTTTAAATAGTCGCATATTATCGAATGGTATTAAAACCTCGTACACACAAAAGGGTTGAGGCAAATACGTCTGGTCTCTGCCGCTCTGGGAATTTCACCGGTTTGTGCACAGAAAAGAAGAAACCACGGACCTCCGCTGGGACGGGTTCGTTGAACCCCGAAACACCCCGGGACGCATTTCCCGGAGAGGACCCGGGATGTCTCTCGTTCCGCTTTGGGAATGCGCGTGGGACCGCGTTCTGTGCCGGGCTCACCGTGTCGGTGAGGAAGCGTCTCCGTCCAGCGGAGCCCCTTCCGCGGGCTCGGCTGGCGGCTCCGCGCCTGCAGCACAGTGCCCGCTGTGCAGCCCGCAGCCCGCCCGCTCTCCCGCCCGGCGGCTCCGCGGCTCCGCCATTTCCCGCGGCCGCGGGGTGAGCTGAGGCGAGGTGAGCCGAGGTCAGGGAGACGCGCGCCCACCGCGCCTGCGCAGCGCGCGCAGCCCTCCCCCGTCCCCCTGCGCACGCGTGGCGAGGCGCGCGCGCAGAGCGGGGATCACCTCCCCGGCGTGCCGTTCCTGCGCACGCGCGGCGGCGGCGGCGGCGGCGGCCCCGGGGTGCCGCGGGGTGCAGTGCGCGCCGGCGCACGCGCGGTGGCGCGA
>VWZP01002149.1:723950-740423 GCA_013396995.1 Dicaeum eximium | reverse complement strand
CGGGGGGACGCGCCCGGCCCCGCCGCCCCACGCGCGGGGAGGGTTCCGCGGCGGCCCTGCGGAGCGCGGGTGTTTACATGGCGGGCGGGCGGGCGGCGGTCGGTGCCCGCTCGGCCCCGGGCCCTCCCCGCGGCGGGACAGCTCTGCGGGGCCTCGGGCTCCGGGCGGTGGCGAGAGCGTGCCCCGCGCTCTCCCTGCGGCAGGTGGGCTGGAGCTGCGGGGTTGCGTATACACTTTGTAGGCTTTTTTTCTCATCCCCCTTTTTTTTTTTTGTTCCGATAACTTTATGGCGATAAGTGCAGTGTGTTCATGCTCGTAAAACCTGAGGGATTCTCAGTAGCCCCCCAGTGCATTTCCGAGTTTCTGCGGCCTTAAAGTCAGTGTGTTAAATGCTCCGTGCTTGCAGGTGTGAAATACGACCAGCGAGGGACTGGAAATCCGTGGTACTTCAATTTTGTGCTTGGGTTAAGGTGGATCAGGATTTTTGGTTGGTTTCACTTTCAAATTCCACACACTTTAGGCCTCGATATAAATTGGATTTTTTTTTTTTCCTCCATGAGGAGGAGTGCTTGTGAGCTAATCAAACATATTTGCAGTGAGGTTTTTGTAAGGTCGTTGTTTTCATGTGCCGATAAGAGTTAACCTAGTGAGAGACTCCGGGAAAGTCAGGTATGGTTTGGGCTGGAGTATGAAAATGCATGTAGAGGCAGAGTGGCCGATCATAGAACGTGATGCTGTAAATCCTTAAAGTAGGTGTTTTTTCTTAAATACTGGTTGACAAGCAGTGCTTTTGGTGGCAGTATTGACTTGACCTGGCCTGCCTCTTCCTTGCTCTGGCAGCACCAGCACAACAGTTCATGGAATTGTCCTGTAACTAGCTTGAGGAAATGATCCAGGTTAAAATTAACTGGCTTGGTTTTGTGTTTTTGTTTTTTCTTTTTAATGTGGTTATATTTAATCTATGTAATTTCTTTGGCTAACAGGTGTAACAGGAGGCAAGAGGATTGTTTAAGCAAATACCCTAGTGAAAGAAGTACTTGAGAAATACACCTCGACTGTGGTAGTCCTGGCAAAGTTCAGGATAAACAGTTGCAGTTGTTTCACAATGTTCAGTTTTGCAGAAATAATATTGACTTTGTTTATAAATATCTTTGGGATTTGGGCCTGTAATTTGAAATTGGACAGCATTTGATTGTTGTAATAGAGGGATTCTACTTGAAAGTAATTCTGCTTTTTATTTTTTTTTTAATTAAACGATCAATTTTCATATGTATCCACTTAAGACACTTCCTCAAACTCATTACAGACACTGCTTTAGGATTACCAGGCATAATGTATTTGGTATAGGTTCTTTTTGTAACATATGGCAACTTTGTCTGACAATTTTGTTGGTAAGGCAAGGGTTACTGCTTCTTAACAAACAGTTCAAACAGGGAAAAAACCCCCAAACTTCCGGGTTGATATTTAATAGTTGAAGGTGCCATTCGGCCATGTCTTGTTTTTTATTTCTTCCGCTTCACGTTCTTACATGGAAACGTTTTAATACATTTAGGCAAAATAAAAGAATGTGAGGAAAGCAGAGTGTTTTCATTATTAATGCTCTTCTAAGGACCCGAAAAGCTGCTGTAGGTAACTTTTCTCTCTTTGTACTAAGCAATTTAAAAAGTGAGTGGTAATTACCTTAAATTTAATTTGTAGTGTTGGTTAATTAGCTTCTTAGTATAAAATTTCAGAGAAGTCGTGAATCTTCATGTTTGGATTGGTCTTGCGAAAGAAATAGCTGCTTTTAAGAGCTTTGAGCTTTTGCTTTTTTTTCCCTCTCTATTTTAAATTTCTGCAAAAAGTTGAAGATAGTAGTATTGCCCTCCACCTTCTCCACATGTTCTGTATATGAAATGTTTTTATCAACTCGGAAGGTTGTGAATTTTTTATTAAGAACTAATAGACTTGTGTTGAAAATAGTTGTGAATCAAAAATGCAGTTTTCTTCACTAGGTAATTTCCTCATTTGAAAGCAGCTCCTTTTTTATTTATGCTGTCCTTCAGGAGATACATATAATTTGTTTTCAGTGCCTCATGACTTCAGTTTAGTTTTATACATGAAGACTATGCATAGCTCTCCTCTTAGAGGGGAAAATTAGTATGCTAGTACAGTTTTTAACACAAAACATAATTCAGAAGAAGTGGAATTACAGCTGAAAGGTGCCTTGTCATCACATTGTGATGAGTTAGTTTTTCTTGAGGCAGAGACTTCGATAGATCTCTGAAGTAAGGAAAAGTTCATTTTAGTGTTTCAGCCTTTGTAAAGTACTAGCTTCCCTATGAACACTGCAAACTGTGAAGGCCAAGTGTGAAAGCAAGTGTAGGACTGTTTCTGAGGATTGGTGATGTTAGTAGGTAGTGGCATAGCAAAGTCACTAGTGATTGTTCCTGCCATTCTTACTTTTCTGTTTGTTTACTTTGCTAAGTATTTTTAACCTTTCAGTGTTAATGAACTGGTTCACCACTGAAGGGGTGGCACAAGACCAAGAGAGCCACCAGGCATTTGGGAGCTGTTTTACAGTAGCTTTATCTCTAGAGGAGAAAAAAAGTGTGCGACTACAGATAGTGGCCAAACCATCCAACTGTTTCGCTCATCTTAAGCTAATACCGAATTATTGTTAGTAGTGTTGATATTATTATTTTGGATTTAGTGGTCTTTCAGAGTAAAAAGATGTGTTGGAAGCACACCTTTGGCCCCTTAGCAGAATCTGAAATGAAAGATCTGAGTGTTCCTCTGTAACTGGCGCAAGCAGATTTGGCTGTATCTGTTAAAAAGGCATCTCATTCACTTCTGTGGGTGGGCCACCTGGGGAAAGGAACTTACTAGTATAGTTGGTTATTTTGTTAACTCAGTGGGAATCTGTAATAATTTGGAACTTTGACAGACATTACACTATTTATTTGTTGCAGGACTTAAAAGATGTGAAATGCAAAATCACGGAAGAGAAAGGAGGCTCAGGGTTAATGTAGCTGCCCTGAAGGATTGAATTCTCTATCCCTACTGCTGCCACAAAATTCCTTTGTCATGTAAAAGCCACTTTAATTTTGGTATACCTCACCTCTGAGTGTTTTAATTTATAGTCTTAGTGTTCTCTTACCATACTTTTTGTGTGTATTATAAATTTTTATTGTAGCCACTTTTAGAAGGTATAATCGTATACATAAAACATTTTGGTTGTCATATATTTAATATTATGTGGAAATAACAAGGCTTCACAGATTCTTTCAACAGTTTGGAGCTGCACACTTTGGACTCTTTCCAACTGTTACATTTTGTCATTGAAATCAGTGAATAAGTTTCCTTATTCTGTACTGATGTTCTGAGTATATTATGAAATCATCACTAATAGTATTAATATTTTATCAAATATAGATCCTTAAAAATTAGTTATATATATGAGATTCAAGAGTGATAATGACTTATATTTATGAGGGTAGTGCTTTAAAAATGTAGCCAAATTAGGCACAAATGTAGCTACTTCAATGCTTTGTTCTTAAAACTGTGTGTGTGATCATCTCAGAGTATGTGAGAAGGCTTCCGTTTTGAAGCTAGTGTCATTTTACTGATAATAACAGCCTGGTACCACAAGATAAATGATGTTAGACTATTATCCTTCTGTTAAAACAGAAGAAAACACTTATTGGAGTAAGACACATCCAATTAAAGTGGATTTAAAAAATAAATTTATGTGACATCATTCTTCTATAGAGGTCCTTCTAGAGTTCCACTAAAAATGATATTTGCAGGTACCTCTGAGATGGTTTTTGATGTGTGTTATATTGGTATATGGCCAGACCCATAAAATAATATGGAGGAGTCAAAATTGATTTAGATGGATTTTGTGTGTCCAGCCCCAAATAAAATTCATATCCATGTTAGAGGTTTCTAGGTTTTCACTAGTTGAAAAGTAGTAAAGTTTTCCGAAGTTGAACACTGAAGTTTTGTTCTCATTCACATCCTCCAGAATGTTATCACAACTGAGCATCTTGGCATCTAAATCTGTTTACTATTCATAAATTAGGCAATCTATAAATTAGGCCTTCACTTGTTCAAAGGCATGTTCAAACCACACCTCAGGCACACCTATGGAATTGGACTTGAACCAAAACCCTGTGGTGACTCTCCCTTTTGTTCAGAAGCACAAAGGAGTGAGGAGGAAGAGGTTTTGTTCATGTCTCCTTTAAAAAAAAGAAACACCCAAAATAAACAGCAAACCAACAAAGCTCCAAAGCCTAGAACCTCACTTTTCCTTGCAGACAAGATGATTAATGTCTAATTGGGTTAAAGATGTACACTAGACCAGTTGTTTTCTTGGAGGAAAAGGAAATTACATATATATATCTATATTCTGGCCTGTGTTCCATTTAAATTTTTGGAATGCCATTACAAACTGGAACCTGAGAATTACGTCTCTTGTTTGCTGCCCTAGAGAGGCATGCATACTTCTGGTGCTGCTCTGTCCAGTAAGGCTTTACTTTTTATTTTTGCTTCCATATTCTGCAAATTGCCACTGAAATGAAAAGTTGGGACTTGATGCCTCTTCCCAGTGCGATGCAGAGCCTGCTGGGAGCTTATGGTTTGACCCCTGTTTGGCAAACTAGAGCTTGGCTTTCCAGTTTCTGTGTTCCAGGTTACTGTGCTGTAACCCCGTGCTGCTGGACAAAATGAGAGCACATCTTTTTCCCTCTGCTGGCATGTTAAAAGAATATATTACTCCTGTTTTGATGGGAAAAGCCTAGCTATGTGTGCAACAAGGCAGTGACCAGGATTGTGAGTACTAACCTTACCTGTCCTAGGCCTCCAGGAACATGTGAAGGCAAAATACTGTGTTCACTGGTTACTTATATAGTTTGCATCTCTATTAACTTTTGAAAAAGTCTTGGTGGATGATGTAACTCTCCTTGACTTTGGTACTTAAGAATTGTAGGTCCTTTTTGTAGATCGTTTTGTATGGAATCCCCTTTTTGTGCCCTGCTTTAGTGAAGACTGTGCTGCTTTGGAGTCTACTACAGCCAGAGCAGGCCACAGAACTTGCTAACCACACTGCATAGTAGTGGTCTTGCTGTGGGACACTTAGAAAACGAGGAATACCTGGGAATGGACTGATTATCCAGCATGATGTCATAATTTTAAGTACTTTGTAGTAGGAGTAGTATTGCTAGCGTCCTCATCTACAAGAGTTTTAGCTTGCAGCACCTCAAGTTTGTGAGTGTATCTCCATTGCTTGCAGAAGAATGATTTCAGATCCCACAAGCATGTCATTAATTATCTGCTGAACTGATGCCCTGAACTGGATCTCCAGAAAGTTTCAGCACTTTCTTCATTGGAGCAAGTATTTGAGAACATAGAGGCCAGGCTGGCCTGTAAGAAGTGGCTTTTGTGGGAGGTTAATGTGTGAGTTTCCTAATGTACAATAGAAACACTGAGGAAATATATAGTTTTACATCTTAAATTATGATCTTAATGAGAGTATGAGATGCTACGCTGCCTAATAAAAAAGGTACTTCAAAACACATTAATACAGCTGATTTAATATTTCAAATTCTGAGAATCCTGCTGCTGTTAAAACATAACTCTCTATTTTTATGTTTGAGTAAAGTTTTTAATGAAGTAGTTAATAATAGTTTCTGGCATTTAAGGGCATTTGAAGTGTTTGGTGGCTGTTTCATTGCATGTTAAATGCAATGTCAGTGACTGCCTGTTGAATTTTGGCTATTGCTGACATGCACCCTGGCAGAACAGTGTTCTAGGAGTTCAGAGGTTGCTGTTGAGAAGATGGTTTTAAATACAGAGAATGTAGACTCATGCTGGTGTGCTAAAGTAGAAGGTATATAATTTTTCAGATTACTCTTGCTAGAGGTATGTTAAATGCTTGGATTTTGACCAGTTATCCAAAAGCCTCAATGTACATTAGGACAAAAAACCCGTCTTGTTTCATGTGGTAACTTTCCCACACCTTAGTTCCCTAAAGCTTAATTTGAAACTTACATGTGAAATTATAAAAAGATGAAAAAAAATTTTGCCAAAATCTGCTTATTTCCTTGGCTTAATGGGCTTAATGAACAACTAGGAAATTTTCCTCAATTAAAAGATGTAGGGAGTTGCCTTTTTTAAAGCCTGATTTCCTAAGAAAATGTGATTTATGCTTTTCCCTTGTTTTCTCTCATTCTTTCCTGACATATTCACCAGTAGCTTTTGAAATTGTTGATCAGTTGTAGCCATGTTTGTAGGAGGGATGGAAATCAGAGACTATGATGTTACCACAGGTTTTGGGAAAATGGGCAAGCTGGGTAGAGAGAAATGTGTCACTGCCTTCTCTTGAGAGAGAGATAATGCAATGGGATTTTGGTACTGACCTGTTTTTTTCAGTGTGAACTGGGTCTGTGTTGGATAGGAGACCAGGAGTTACATGTGTCATCAGAGCTTGAGCAGACAGGAAGAATATTGGGCTGTTTTGGAAAGGGAGGGGGCCCAACAATATCAGTGTGACATTATAGCAAAATAATAATAAAACCAATATTTTTCTGTCAGCATAAGAACAAAAGAGAATATTTCCCAAATTGGATTTCCAGTAAGCCTACTCCTCTGTCTTGTAACACTTGTAACTTGTTGAAAAGCAGGAGCTGAATTTATGTCTAGAATGGCATTTCTCGGCTTCTTTCCTGCCTGGTCTGTATTTGCATTACCTGTTTATCATAATCAACAGCAGACTGAAATCAACTTGGAGATTTTAATGAAGTCTCAGTAGAGAAATGTAGGGTGTCTTGCTGGTTGGTTTAGAAAAACTGAAAAAATTACTAATGGTAAAACTGAAGAAAACTTTATTAGCTTGTGCTGCTTTCATTTCTAGAGAATTCTCTGCTGTATAATATGAAATATACTTGTCAAGCCTCAATCTTCACGAACTTTGATTTATTAATTTCAAGTATTGAAATAGTTCATTTTTTAAATAGCATAGCAGACTACCAAATAGGTGGTTTTGACTTGTGCTTATTTTAAAGGAGTTTTTGTAGTAACGACAAATACTCTAAAGGAAACAGGGTTTTCCTCTACTGTGAGTAGAAAAGCAAGTAGCAGCATGAATCACAGCTTCCAAGAACTCAGAATAGGAATGTAGATTCTCCCTCGCTCTCTCTCTCTCTCACACACACACACACACACACACACACACACACAGAGACACACACACTGCTGTCAGTTTTAATGTAGTAATGTGATTTAATAGTTTTCTTGCCATCCACAGCAGCAACATCCATTATGTGTAATCAAGCTACTACTAGCAGTTGTGTGTTTGAGAACTACAGTTCAGAGCTAGTATAGTAGTTCCACTGATAGTTCTCTAACATCTCAGCAATTTTACATATATTATATTTTTCTGGAAGTTTTTTTGTTGTTAAAATGTTCTACTTCATTTTTTTTATATAGTCTTTTTTTTCCAGCTCAGAAGCTTTAGCTAAACATTTTGTGCTGCCCTAGAGCTTTTCATGGTGTTTCATAGATAATAAGATAGAGTTTCAGCCGTGAGAAGCTTGTGATCTGAATTTCACTGACATAGAAAATGATGTCAGTGACCTCAGAAAGGAGGACAAGGATTCAAGTTAATAAGCAAGTCATAGTGAGTGAATTAAAGAAGTTCTCATTTCTAAGAAGATGATAAGATAGATCAGCAACAAGTAATATGAGAATATAGAAAAAAACAACAGCATAGAGCAAGTCCAAATAATATACAGATTTGGAGGAAAAGAAGCAAAACGTTCTGCATGATCTGAAAGCATAAAGAAATCAGAAAAGCAGTCTAAATCAAGAGGAAGAATAACTAGAAGGTTTTATGAAATAGGGCAGGAAAAATATCTATAGAAACTTACAAATAATGTTGATGGATTTAGCTGTTCTGAAGAAAAAAACTGAGACAGGAAAAGGATTTGAGAATATGCTGTTTTGGTCAGTTTGGCAGGGAGATTAGGACACAAATTCTAGTACTAAGATTTTTTTTAACCCTTGAAAAATTTTAGCTGTCACTTGAACTTGCATTTAAAGTGAGTGGCAAAACAACCCGCACCTGTGCCTGAGTATTTCATCTCGGGTGGTCCTGTTGCTCTCTCGCTCCCTTCTATTACACACAATTTTTCTACAAGCTGGAGGACTTCATATGAGTTTCAGTACAATTGAGAGTGAGACTTCAGAAGTTTTTAATATCAGTGGTGATTGACGTACTGCCATTTTATCTAAGTCAAAAGGATCACAAAATTTTTTCACTAAAATAACTGAAATTGCTTTTCCAAATTATTTTAGTTAAATTTATATTGCTTTTATATAGACAACTAGATTTATGGTTGATTTAGATTGAGTTACATTAAACTTTATGTTGCTAACAGAGGAATGAAAAATAATCTTTCATGAACTGGCACAGATTTTTTTAAAAAATGCACCTAAACTTCCTGCTATGTAGAACATAGTTTGCCATTTCTTATCTACATACTGGTATTTGATTCAAATAATTGATTTCTAACATTTCACATTTCATTTGACCACTTAGAAAAATAGCTATATAGGTGATAATGGTCTGCATTTCTTATCCTGTTGGACTTGGCAGTAGATCTTCCTCAAACATTGGCATTCTTCTTCCCCAGGCTGACAGCTTCTTCTTTCTATGTTATATGTACTGGGGGACAAGATGGTAAAGAACAGGGGTTTAGAAGTTACTTTGTTTTGGTTATTTTATGTCAAAGGAAGTCCGCCAATCCTTGCATACAATGGAAGGGAATAGATTTATGTATGCCTTAAAGGATATGCTTTGCCACGTGGGAGTGCTGAATAGAAAATCTCAACAGTAGGTCAGTAAGAGTAGATTTTTCCAGCAGGATTTATCATCAGTTAGATGATACTACCAAGTTGGTGGATGTGTATTTAAAACACAGCATGGAGTGTAGGAATACAGAATTAATGATCTGTAGCAGGTGGGGAGCTATTTCTTCATTGAATAAGTAGAGTATTTGTGTATAGAAATCTCTTGTATAGTTAGCTTTTGCTCAGTGCGTCTTACTGAAATAGATTTTTTATTAGTGAGGGGAGTTTGATTAGTGAGGGGGGTCTTGTGCTGTTACAAGCCATGTTCTCTGACAGTTTCAAGTTGTGTTCTGAGGTATTGCATGTGTCCTGTTTGAACTATAGTACACACAGTTAAGATTTTATTGATGCATTTTCTTTCCAGAAGTTTGCATAGTGTATTATTAATGTTCTGTAAGGTCATAATACAATACAAAGCAATTGTAATGCAATAATTGTAATATTAATGTTTTGTAGATGTGGTTACATCTGTATATGTCCTGTTACCATTGGGCTATTGCATTTGTCTCACAAGTTTGGATTTCAGACAGTGCCAGAGCTTCGTAAAAGGTGGCGTGCAATGTTGATGTTCTCCTTCATGAGTATTTACATCATTCTATTGAATAGAAAAATTGAAAAGTGAATTTTTGGACAATTTAAGGATGCACATAAAATGACTGAAATGACAGGAGAGAAAACAGAAATAATCAAGGGCTAATCCCCAAGAAGTTTTTTAGAACAGATTAATTTTCATTAAACTATGGGTTTTTTTGTTGTTTTTCAGAAGACTGTGCCAAAGAAGACTCTTACTCAGATGACATCACATTTGGACTACTAATGCTACCCACCCACTCTACAAGGCATAATGTATTTCTAGGTAATTTAAATAAGTATGTAGATTTTATTGCTACAGAACAGTAATGCTTTAAACAGAAACAGCTCTTTTTCAACCTCAGGCAAGGTAGACATTCCACTTCAGTTTGAGATTCATGGTGTGTGTGGGCAAGAATAAACTTCAAATAAGCTTTTTATAAGCTTTTATCCTGTACACTAGAGCATGGAATGAAACAACTGAACTGTCCCTGAGCTGCCTTGGAAATTAGGAGGAAGGAAAAACCCAGACCTTATGATGGCACTGTCCCCAGCAATGCAGCGTGCTAATGTGGCCCTGTGGTTTCTGGAGACTAATCTAATCTCTCTCCCAGGGATGTGTTGCAGTGAATGAGCATATGTACTGCCATGCTCACTGCTTCTCTGAGTGGTTTTTTTGTTTGGTTGTTTTTTTTTTGTTTTATTTTATTTTGGATTTTTTTTTTCTGCAGATGATCTTGTTGAGATGACTTAGTAGCCCATTCATGTAAGGATATAGCAGAAGAATGCATCTTAATGGGTTCAAGTACCACTATCTCTGTTCACATGTCACCTTATTTATGAAAGGGTTGCTTCTCCCTGTTTCCTTGATTGGACACTGTGTACTGTCCAGCTGAGGATGGGCAGATTTTCATCTTGCAAGATTTGTCCATGTCGTATCTTGCAGTAAGGTTGCTGATTGCTTTGTGCATCATAGAAGCACAGAACAGCAGGGTAGTTTGTGTATGGTTCATCTTTTGAGCAACAAAGGGATTTTCATTCAATATATCATGATGCTTATGGCCATGGCCCTCTTTAGACTTCATGTATGTGTTTTTATGTTTTATCTTTCTAAGCAGGTATTGTTTTTCAGATGTTCTGTTGGTTTTTTGACTGGGTCAAAACATACACTTTTATACTGGGTCAAAAAAAACCCCAAGAAATTGATCTATTTATGTAGAACAGATATTGTGCCCATCTTGCTGAAATGGGATTATTTTGTCTTGCTGGCAGAAAGCCTTCCTGTATTCCTAGTGGCTTATAACACATCCGAGATGCTTGGTCATGCATGAAGTATGGTCATGAATGGAATTACAGGTAGCAGTGCTTGTGGTTAATGATCCTTGACACTTTCTGTTCCAGAACCCTGGTTTTAGTTGCTTGTAATTTACTAAGACTTAAATCTCTGTTATATGTCTCCTTCACCTAAAAATCGACCAAACATCAGATTGTGTCTGAGAGTGAGTTGAGAGGGAAGAACTTAGGGAGTTGAGAGGGAAGAACATACTGTTTTCTTGATGCAAAATGCAATGAAAATCTTGCCACTGGAAACATAAAGCACCTGCATATGCTGGAGCAAGCACTCAAGGTTTTAGGAGAAACAAATTGTTATGTTGCAGTATTTTTTTCTGCTATCCCACTTCCATAAGGCAGCATGATAGATTTCTGAAAATATGTTTTGTACCAGTTCAGTGAGTTTCCTAAAGCCATTTCATCTGTCCAAATCAGATGAGGTAGATATATTCCAAATCCTTTTAGTCATAAGCAGACAGGACTACTGAGCATGTTCTAGCTGGACTGTGAGAAGTAAACAGGTCTAATCTCCTTGACTCCATTGTAGTGTCAGGTACAAACACTGAGTAAGATTTTCTTCTGTATTCTTTGTGCTTTTCCAACTTTTTCACCCATCTACTGTTAATTTGATCCTTCAAATTCTGCTTCAGCAGTATATTTCCATAACTGTTATCCATTTTTTCATTCAGTTTCTCTCTGTTCTTTGCTTTTTCTCTTTATTGCTTCTCTAATGTTCACAAAATCATTATTTTATCATAATAAAATTGATCATTTTGGACAGTGCAGGCTGTGTGTGGTTAAAAGTTATGAAATATTTATTTCTGAGCATCCTGAAAACCTGTGGGTTGTGCATCTTTGATGTTGCTTTTCAAGTAAGATTTTAGAACATGAAGACCATATTTGCTCTGAAATGGAAAGGCAATATAATATACTTAAAATTTTCAGAGTATGTACATGTGAAAATTTGTATAATGTTGTCTTTCTTAAAAGACAGTTTTTCTTTAGGAATTGCTCTAAAGACATCTGATTTTTTTTGTTTTCATCTAAACTTAGCAAATGTAGAGAGAAGCCCATTCTTTTATTTGCAAAATCTTCTGGAAATTTATTTGGATCTTGTATTCTGAATGTCAGTGAAACTAGGTGAGTCTTAATAGTTTGGTTTTTCTAAGCAACTACTGAATTAATTGTTTGTGGGAAAAAAAAAAGATTAAAAATTTCTATTTGTAATTTGCAGTTCTAGGAGAAACTCTGGCATATAACCTAAAACCTAGAGGATTAAATTATTATATAAATTACATAGCCCAGAAAACAAAGGGCAGAGATTAAGCAATATATTCCTGGCTTTACATCTAAGGTAAAAAGCTGTTTATACACCACATATTTTATCTAGTGTTTCTTTAATGAAGTTCTTGTGTTCCATAAATTGCTTGATTAGCTTCCCTTAGTATTTCTTTGTTCCTGTGGCTGTCCTCTGAGATGATGTTTAGAACCAGGCTAATTTCAGTCTTACAGTAGACTAATATTCCTTTGTCATTATTCTGATTTTTCTCAATTCCCATAGTTGGTTAGCACAGGATTTAGAGATCTGTTTGAGTCATTGCAGTAAACCCATGATCATCTTTACCCCTTCTAAATTTTGTTTGAGTTAGGGCAAGTTAAATCACAATAGCAGTGCTTACAAAGCTGGCTTAGACTTTACTATCTGAATTTCCAGGGAAAAAGCAATACTGACACCTCTGTTTGAAAGTTCAGAGATGCAAGAATATTTACTTTTCCCTTACTTTATTTAATAGTACAGGTAATACGAGGAAATGAATAAAATGAGAGCAAGGCTGAAAGAAATAAGGTAGAAACAAGAAGAGAAGTAAAATGTTTGAAGTGAGGAAACAGGACATAAAAGATAAAGTAAATAAGCAAAGAAAAGAGAATGCGTAAGGAAAAGGGATATCTAGATTTATGTCTTCTGCTGATTTCTGGCACAGAGCAAATAAATTTTTTTGTGGAAGCCAGTAGATGGTCTTTTATCATGATTTTGTTTTTCAATTGTGAGGCATTATGAAGAATGCTTACAGAATTTTTCTGAAGTCTCTCAGTGCCATCAGGTTTTCTGTTTGTGACATGACATCTCTTTTGATTAGTCTAGTTTGAAAAGGTAGGGTATAACTCCAATATATGCATTACAATTGTGATTTGGATGATTAAAATTACTTTGGAGAAAATCTCACTGTTGTCTCCCCTTACCACTTGCTTGGCTCAGTGTGTTTGAACTACATTCCTTTCTCAGAAAACTAGTCCATGAGTTCTGCTACAGGTGCAGGGTGCTCTTCTGTCTCTACTGGGAACATGGAGTTCTGCATCAATCATGAAATTCCTGGAAAATTTGAATGGTCCATGTGATAGTGATGTTTGCTTCTGGAGACCAGATAAAATCTAATCCAAAATAAACCCTCTTGAACAGCTAGCATAGGAGTGTCAGCACCAGCTGCTTTGATCTACTGATCCATTTCTGCGGTTTCAGATTACTTTCTAACGGGGACAGAGCTATAGTTGTTCACTTTGGTTATAGGTCAGTAGATGAGGGCAGTGAACCTCTAAGATATATATTTATGCTGTATCTGTCCGGTCATGAGTTTGGGTGCTGATTTTTGGGTGCTGAAAAATTTTGAAGTGCCAGATACACTTTTTTCAATTTTTGTAATATAAACTGTGTCAATGGAGCAAATAAATACTATAAATTACTAAAACTAACTGCCTTTTGTAATTCTGATGGATTGATCTGGGTTTTTTCCATGCTTATATTTTTAAATTGTTAAACAGAGGAATCTTCTGATTTCTTTCAGTTTATAATTTTTGTATAGAATTTGAAAGTATGTATGCTTCCCACCCCAAATGTTTTGCTTGAGCTGCTCATCTGCATTGATAAAACTCCTAAACCCCTAGGCCAGTATTTTATGGCAGTCATTAAGTAAGAACAAGACAAAAAATGAAAAAGAGATGGTCTTCTCAGGTTTTTGCAGTTGTTACCCTTTTTCGTGCCTTAGCTGTCATGAATCATGACAGATTTTTTTTTTTTCCCCCCTGGAATGAATTCCTCATTTGTTGAGGTGTTGAAAATCTAAGTAATATTTAGGTGCTGGTGTTAAATCATTTTATCTTGAAATAGCAGTTGAAAGAGTACTCTCCATCTGCCCTGTGTAATTTTAAGTTCAGAGTTTCCCAAGAATTTTGCATTCTTAACTGTAGTATAATATCCCACAGATCTAAGCCAGTAATTAGGACTAAATTCAGCTCTGTTTCTTGTTTATTAGAACTTTGCAGAATCTCTACCTTGGCTTTCAGCATTTTTTCCAGAAAAATTAAAATTTTCCATTAAAATTTCTGTGGATAGGGATGTTTAAACCTACAGTCTTTTAATATAATCATTAAAATCCACCTGAAACTATTAAGCTTGTAACAGCATAAGTAGCAGCAGCATTTTGTAACTGTTTGAAAAAAATCACTGGCTTTGATAAAAACAATAAAGTTACTTGCAGTATTATTTAATTTGTTCAAAATTGAGATATAAGCCTCAATTTAAAATGAAGAAAAATTGAGTTGAGAGTCAAAATGTGAGCTGTAAGCCAGTAAGTTCTGAAGGCACTTCAGTATTTTGAGCAATCTTGCCTTAAGAATATTTCACTGTTATACTGAAGTGCTCTGTTTGTGTATTTTTTAATGTGTTTTGTTTAAGTAAACTGTTTCAAGCTTTAATGTGTGCTGAAATACAATACAGCTGTTTTCATTGCCCTGTTGGCCTGAATGTAAAGTTCACGTTCGTTTCAGGATTTCCTGTGACTGTTGGTAACTTTTGGTATCCTGTTCCTCAATACCAGTGTTTTGTAGGCCAGTAGCAAGATCCTAGGTATTTGAAACCATTCTCGCAGTGTGGTGAGCAGAAAGGAGTTAAATTAACTTTAAAAACCTGATTGTAATTTTGGTTTTTGATAATGGATACATTAACTTTAAATTGAAATAGCTATAATACTTTAAAAAGTATTTCTTAGTGTTGCTTTTAGGAACTTAAATGCTGGATGATTTGTCAGGTTTGTTAATTAAGTGAGAAAAGAGCTGTGTGGGGGATAGAGAACCACCCACTGTGAAGGGACCTTGTTCCCAGCAGGGAAAGCCTCTGATGGTGGGAGTGACTGCCAGAATGGCTCCTGGACGGTCAGAGAGGGAACTTTCCTTAACATTGGGATCTCAAGAGTGCAGAGAAGACTTTGAGGGGCAGGGAGTAAGCACTTAGAAACATGTCCTGCTACATAGAAATAATGTGGTCTGATAGTTCTGTGAAGGAAAAACTTGAGAACTGTAGAAGATAAAAATTAAAAAACTGAGGAAGGGAGTTTAAAGTCATGCAAATGTAGCAAGTGTGGTCCTAAGTAGATGATACGATTTTGTTTCCCTGAGTATTATAGATGGCAACAAAGACTAATAGTTCTCACAGAAATAGCTTCAAGGACTTACTTGAAACTTTGTAGGGTCTATATGGGGTGTCAGGATAGAATCTGAATTTCCAAAATATAAAAATACAAAAAGGACCTGAATTTGTGACCTTTTCCTCATCCTTAATCTAATCTTGAAAGTTTCTATCTTAAATATTGTAGCTGCAAAGTTTATAAGAGCTTGGTGTTCCTGATACGTTTTGTCTTTCAGTGAATATCATGATCTTAAAATATTTTTGACAGAATGGGAGACACATGACAGAACTTTGCTATGAGCATCGAATTAGTCTGCAAGGTACTGAAAGCCTTAGTTATAAAAATTCCCAGAATAATATTCTCATCATAATTAATCAACTTAATTTACAATTAAATTGACTGGAGCCAATATTTTGAAGATGATACTGATATATGAGAAGAAGCAATTTGTTGTTTGTCTTTTGCTGTTTCACTGGTGACCCTCAGAAAATTATTTCAGTAGGTTTTCTGGACTTAGCACAAGCTGTGAAAGTTTCAGAGGAGGAAGCTCATGCTTCTATTGCTCAAGAGATAAAGAAAAAGTAAGAAAATTTGTTATCTGCATAAATAGATAATGCTTTAGAAACTCAGAATGTTAAAAAATGTTAAATGTCACCATGTTCCTTTAAGCTATAATTTTTCTTAGAGCTTTGTTTGCTGAACATTCGGAAATTCAGTTGTGTTCAGTACTCTAATGTTTAAATTAAGTAAAGATACATTTCCTTTATTTCTGTATAACAATATATGCAGAGTAAAATTAAATTAAATTTGGAGTTGATTTTATATACTTTTTCCTACTGCCACATTGCTGTTTCTTTAGTTCATGCAGCACTGTCTCTTTTGTTGCAATAATGTGTCATCTTTTCTACCTGAACAAGTCCAATGAGACTAAATGCTGGCTAATTCCGTTTTCTTTGATTCTTGCTTGTAGCAGGGTGGCAAAAGGATACTTAGCATCTGTACCCAAAGTGGTTATTGAGTGTTTTGCCAAAAGTTTATAGTGACAATAAAACTAAACTTGTTTTCTCTTAGTTTTATTCATTCTTTAGCCAAAACAAGCGTTATTTCCTCTCTATATCAATTGGAAAACTCTCTGTTTTGTTGCTTTTTTTCGGGGTTGTGTTTCTGTGTTGGATTGGTTGGTTGGTTGAGTTTGTTTAATTGTTTTTTTTTGGGGGGGGGG
>VWZP01002149.1:654376-723932 GCA_013396995.1 Dicaeum eximium | reverse complement strand
TTGTGTGGGGGGGGGGGGGCGGGGGTGTCCCCTTTCCCAGTTATGGCACTTCTTGCTTTTGTAATATGAAGTACTTGTCCTTTATCTCAAGTCTTGCAATCACTGTAATTCCAGTTGAGCCCAGATTCTTCTGTTGAAAATTCTGTTGAAAGAGTAACTCCAGTGTTTTCTTTAGTGAAATTAAAGTCTGGAATTCTGTAAGTATAGTGTTGAGGTTTTTTTACAGTATGAGCTTGTTTTTTCAATAACAGGTAGTTATATTGAGGGATAAACTGAAGCATCTGGCAGACACTAGAATTCTAGAAAATTAAGTTCTTTACTTCTGTTAAAGCTTGTTAACTGTAAGAATATAATAGTAAGCATGCTAATACAGAAGTATGTTTTGCCACATATCTTTGAATAGAATCATAGGCTTGGTTTGGAAGAGACCTTAAAGATCATCTAGTTCCAGTTCCCCCTCCCCCATGAGTAGGGAATGCCATTGACTAGATTAGGTTGCTCGGGGTCACATCCAACCTCGCTTCAAACACTTCCAGGGATGGGCCATCCACAACTTCTCTGGAAAACCTGTTCTAGTGCCTCAGCACCCCCTGAATAAAGAATTTCTTCCTAACATCTAATCTAAATCTTTCCTCTTTTAGTCTGAAACTGTTCCTCCTTGTTCTGCTTGTGTAAAAAGTTGCTCTCCCTCTTTTTTAAAAGCCCTCCTTCAAGTACTGGAAGGCTACAGTGAGGTTTCTGTGGAGCCTTCTCTGCTTCAGGCAGAAGAACCTCAGCTCTCTCAGCCTGTCTTCAATAGGAAAGGTGCTCGAGTCTTCTGATCATCTTTGTGGCCTCCTCTGGGCCTGCTCTAACAGGTGCGTGTCTTTCTTGTGTTGAGGATCCGAGAGCTGGATGCAGTCACTCCTTGTCACTGGCCTTCATCTGGACATAGAGTCATTGACCACAACTCTCTGGCTGTGTCCAGCCATCCAGTTAATTTTCCCTCCAGTAGTCCACCATTTAAACCTATGTCCCTCCAATTTGGCAAAAAGGATCTTGTGTGGGACCATGTCAAAAGCCTTACAGAAGTCTACTTAGATGACATTGGTTGGTGTTAACCTTGTCAGCTGTTGCCCCATCATGGAAGGGCCACCACATTGGTCAGGCATGATTTGCCCTTAGTAAAGCTGTGCTGGCTGTCTCTGATCACCTTCTTGTGTTGTATGTGCCTTAAAATTGCTTCCATGATCTTCCCAGACACAGAGGTGAGGCTCATTGTTCTGTGGTTCCCCAGATCTTCATTTCTCCCTTTTTTTAGAAATAGGACTGATGTTTTGTATTTCCAGTCAACAGGGTTTTCGTCTGACTGCCATGGCTTTTCAAATATGATGGAGAGTGGCATGCAACATCATCTCATCAGGTCCCATAAACTTGTGGCTATTCAGTTTCATCAAGTGGTCCCAAACCTGCTCTTCTCTTACAGTGGAAATACACTGAAATGACCATCCCCTAGTGCTTCCCGTGTTTTGTTTTGTTCTTTTCTCAGCTACCTCATTCAGTTTCCTTCTGTTACCACTTTGTGGTCTCCAAAATGATGTACAGGACTTCTGGTGGTGGGTGGAGGTAGGGAGGAGGAGCTGCTTTTTTGCTAATTTTTGACTTGGACTGCACTTCAGTGTTGTAGCTTAAAATTTTCCAACTGTCTCATTTTATGGAAATGTGAAGTCTCCTTTCTCTTTGAAGATGCTTTCCAGTGAAGTACACTGCCGACTCCATTTTTCAGGCAGGCAAACATACCACTCTTCACAAAAGCTTTACAGAATAATTTAGCTGTGCATGAGTCACCCATGCTGGGAAATTTAGGCACCAGAAGCACTTTCACAGCTGTACAAATCATGGATTGTGCAATCAACTTGTAAAAAATAAAGTGGTGACTAGCACTAAATATTTTTAGAAGTGTTTTACTTACATGTATGCATTTCTATGTGATACAGATAATTAAGTTTCAGATAAAATATTAGCTTTCTGAAACACCTGTCATAAGTTCCTGGGTGTTGCTGTTAGGAGCAGTTGTCAGTTTTTAAAAAAATTATGTCTGTTTGGTATATCTGCACAATTGTAAGTGTTACAAATAGCTGTTGTTGATATAAATAATTCATCAAATTTTCTTAGTTTCAAATTATTAACTTAGAGGAATATCCTTGCGTAAGTATCTGTACTGAGGGTCATCCTAAAACCATCCCAGTTGATGCTAATTAACATGCTGTTTGGTAAATAGGTTGACAACTAAGCAGCACAAGTATATATATATTTACATTTTGCTTGATATTCCCATTGTGAGGCTGAGTTCTGGGTTTGTTTTCATATCCAGAAGCTGATCCATGAATCCGGATCAGTATATAAGAATAAATTGCATCCTGCCCAGAAGTTTAATTTGTCATGGATTGTCATGTGAGAGGCAACAGCGCATGGGAGAATAAAGATGTTTCCTTCAAATATGATGCAGGCTTCTCAAGCAGGTACTACAATGCTCATTTCTTTAAGCACAAGTTTGAATCTTGTTTTTCCTAATTTTGCTCTCTGATTGTGATTTAACACATGGTGTAGGTCAGCATGAGATGCTGCTGTTGCCAAAAGATGTCTAACCTGGTGATTTGCTGCTTCCCCTTCCCCTGTAGCAGCGCAGCTTTTGAGCAGTCATATGGTGAAATGAATGTAGTTGATTTAGCTGAATGAAACAATTTTTGGGTTAGTTTGGGGCTGGACCAGTTTTAGGCTGTGTTGACTGACCACGTATTAATGCTAGCTGAAGAGAGGGAATTTAATGTGGCCATGGAAATGAGTGATCAGAGTAATGATCAGAGGCTAATATTACACCAACTTTTGGCTTGATCAAGGAGATTGGTAAAAGTGCTTGCAAACAAAAGTAGCTGTTAGGGTGTCTAGTGCCTGGTCTCTGTAGCCATGTAGTTACCTGTGTGGTCTGTGTGTATTGCTCTTGTTATCTTTCATGTGGTAATTCTTCATCTGTGGACAGATTCAGAGGAAGTACTTAGTCTTACTTCTCCTACATTCTAGGTAAATACCCTGACTACGAGTTAGGAATAAGTCTTTGTCTCCTATTTAGAGAAAACCAACCAATAAAAAAAGGGCAAAACAAAACAAGCAGAAAACCCCCAACAAAACAAAACCACCTACAAAAATCTCTTGAGTGCATTTTTAGTTGTCTGGCATTTTGTTTTATTGTCTGGAACTGGTGTGCCTGTTCCCCTCTGAGCCCTCCATCGCTTTTTCATGTGGGCATAATTGAAAAGCAGTAAGATGTTTCTAGATGTGCTAGATAATTGCATCATAAAGGTGTAAGTTGATGATGTAAAATAATTTGATGTTCCTTAAAACTGATTTAAGACTCATAAGCTATATCCTTTATGGACTGTAAAGGGCAAGGATGAAGCAGGGCAGCAAGTAATATTACAACCATGGACTTCAGGAGAGATAGCTTTTGCCTCTCTGGGGATCTTCTTGAAAGAATCCCTTGGCAACAGGAGTCCAAGAGAGCTGGTTGATATTCAAGCATGACTCCTTTAAGGCAAGCATGACTTGTTTCAGCAAGAACAGTGAGCAAGAAGTTGGACAAAGGGGGCTGGAGACCTGCATGAATGAATAAAAAACTGCTGTCATTTTTCAAGTGTAATCAGGAAATACACAGGAGAGTAAAGCAGGGCAGACTGCTTGGAATCAATATAGAATGCTTGTCAAAGTAGAAACGAGACAGGAAGGGTCAAGGCCCACCTGGAATTAAATCTGATCAAGGATGTCAAGGACAATGAGAAAGGCTTCTTCAAATATATAAGTAATAAAAGAGAAACCTAAGATAGTAAGGGCCTTTACTAAATGGAAGGGGACCCTGGTGACAGAGGATGCAGAGAAGGTGGAGACACTGAATCACTTTTTTGCATTGGTCTTCACTGACAAGACCAGCTCTCCAGAATATCTGACTCAGGAGACCAGGGTAAAGGAATGTTGGAAGGAAGACTTTGCTTGAAAGAGGATTGGGTTAGAGAACACCCAGGTAAACTGAACATTCACAAGTCCATAGGCCTTGGTGGATTCCATCAACAAGTGCTGAGAGAGCTGGTGAACACCATGATGAGGCTGTTCATGAGAGGTCAGGGCAATCAGGAGAAGTACCTGGGCATGGGAAGAAAGCAAATGTCACCTTGGTCTTCAGAAATGGCAAAAAGGAGAACCCAGAGAACTACTGGCCAGTCAACCTCATCTCAATCCCCGGAAAGGTGATGGAATGTCTCCTTCTAGAGGCCATCTCAATCCACATGGGTAACAAGAAGGAAAGAGGCAATGAGCAGAAACTGATGCACAGGAAGTTCCACCAGAAGAGGAAGAACTTCTTTACTGTGCAGGTGAACGAGCACAGGAACAGATTTCCAGAGAGTCTGTGGAGTCTCCCTGACTGGAAGTACTATGGAACTGTTTGGACACAACCCTGTGTCCTGTGCTTTAGGATGACCCTGCTTGAGCAGGAAGGTTGGATGGGAAGAGCCACTGTGGTCCCTCCCAGCCTGACCTGTTCTGTGATTCTGTCGTAAAGGCATTGGGTGCAGAAATAATTTGCGGGTCTTCTTACAGACCCTCTTGGCCAACTGTTGACTTTCTTGATTTCTGAAAGTTTTAGAATGGCATAATGAGAACAGAGCAGGAAATCCTGACTGAAATTTTCCCTTTCTTTATGTAGGAAGTGTAAGTGTTTATTTGAATGTAAAAGCTAATAAATCTTCATTGGGTATTTTTTTTCTATTGAATTTTAGAAAGATTAATTTGTGTGAATTTCATCATATCTTCTTAGCTTTGTTTCCCAACTTTGAGGACATATCTGCATGCTAAAAGTCTGGCAGTTGAAGTGCTCACGTAATATGTAGGTTCATGTATTTCAGAAAGAGTAATTGAGGTGTATAGCTGAGTGTTGTTGCAGTAATAATAACAATGATAAGGTCTCATTTTCCAAACTTAAGCCTGCATTTATATCAACACCAAACAGAAATTTTGCATGGAATGGAAGAAGAATTTCCTTGGTGTTATCTTGCTTTGAATGTGTAATAATTATGTCTGTTGAAATTGATAATTAATTTTCTCCAGGACAGTTTTCAAAAAGTAGTCAACTTTGTGTATCTAGTCTTTCTTCCCTTTTATTATTGGGGTAGAGGAAAATCAATGTTTGACTCTTTGATCTGTCTCATTTCTTGGTGAATTATCACGTTTATTTTCCAGTATAGGAATTAAATGTTTAATAAATTTTTCTTCTTTGGTTTAATTTGTTAGGATTCTTCATAGTACATCTGCTTTGGTGAAAATGTGACAAACCATTTTAGAGAAATTGATTATTAAAGTAATGTTTGTGTCTAATACAAACATCTAAAATTCATAATTCTCAGTTTCATAAATGTGCACATTTAAATTGGATTAATTATTTCAAAGTGCTTTTAGCTCCAGGATAGATATCTCGGTAGTGTATTTTAAAGTTTTTTCTTTAAATTTCTGTTAATATTGAGAAATCATCAAGTGAAGGTTTTTTTATTGTCTGTAACTTTATTCTGTAGAAAAAAAAGAGTTGTATGTAGTAAATAGTATAATAGTAGTAATAGTATAATATTCAGTGGGAATTTAGACGTTAGAATGTGTGTGTGGAATTTTTTCACCTTCTGAACTTCTGAAAAAAACTTGTCAATTGTCTACCTTCTCAGTTCAATCTAAGAGGCTGGAAGAAGGAAGCGTGATTTTATTTGGTTATTGTGAAATGTACCAAGTTTATATGGGTCCTGTTAGAAAATAGCAGACTGCAGATTTTATACCATCTATAGCACTTTATTCCTCAGCACAGTGAGCTTTAATTTAGGATCTGTTCTTCACCTGGCTAGCTGACTGCAGGTTGTATCTTCCCAGCATGCCATTAAAGGAAATGGAGATTTATGCAGGGATATGAAAGTTTTCAGTTTTGAATTGTAACACTAACAGGTTAGTAATTAGCTTCTCTTGACCTAAACTCTTGTTGTGAAGTACTGGTTTTGTGTTAAGCACCATTTAAAGAGACAGTACTTTTAAGGTGTACTTTTAAGCCAGAGTTTATTATGAAATATATATTTTTAGATGTATTTTAGATGTGTAAACACAAAACATACTCAGTCCGGGGTACTGTGTTGTAGAACCTGGAGTGGGAGATGTAGCTAAGATGTTCCTGCTCTTTATAGAGGGGTACTGTTTCTTAGCTGTGCCAATTTTCAAAGGTAGATGGAGCCACACTTTTAAACTACAATCTTTATTATTTTGTTCTTATTAAAACTGTGTGATTCACATAATTTCACAAATCTGCTTCAGTGTGTGTGGCCAGAGCTAAAGGGGTGCACACCTCCAGTGAGAGCCAAGGAAGGGTGGGGCCTTAAAAAATGGGAGCAAGTGGGATCGTAACATGTATTTTTTTGTACAGACTAGTTGCACAGCATTTGCAAACATTTCTGCTGCTCACTCTTACAGCTTTGTTATTGAAGGAAGGGAATCTCTTGTAAGGAACTGTGTATACAAATGAGTGAGAAAATATTTTAAATGAGACTACAGAAGAATAACAGCTGGTTCTGATGGCTAGGTATTAAATGGTGCCTTTCAAATTTATCTTATAAACTTGGGTTTGTACTATTTTTTATTGTCCTTTTTGTTTTTCTGATTTGGGGCCCTTGTTCATTGATGACTCCAAAAATTTGTATTGTATCACTTTCTTTTATTTAGTAATTTGATGGAGACACACAAACAACACCTCAGGTGTTGATAAGTGTAGTTGGAATCTTGGAAGGTGAAGATAATACAGGCAGCCTGGAAAGGGATGGAGGGGAAAAAAGCCTGGTAAGTGATTCAGCACCCCACAGCCAAGGACCAATTATTAGACACCTGGAAACCTGCTGAGTGCTTTCCTGGTCATCCCCAGGGCGCTGGAGGGAAGCCAGGCTCAGGCAAAGAGCCCAGACTGCTAGAGAATTCCTGGTGAAGTGGCAGATCTGTGGATGTTTTGAGAAGTCAGTTTGGTGAGTCAGAGACCAGATCGGTGGGGGACATGGACAAGTGTGGGCCAAATTTGAATGTATCATAAAATAGTTTAGGTTGGAAGGCACCGTAAAGATCATCTGGTTTCAGTGTTTCCCTTTTTCCAGTCACCTGGAACTTAGCTTGATTGCTATGACTTCTCAAATATTATGAAGAATGGCTGTGCAAATACATCAACCAATTCCCTCAGGACTCTGGGATGCCTCTTCAGGTGTCACCTCTATCAGGTCTTATGTCATGGACTTATGTACAATCAGGTTCCTCAGGTGATCATGAATCTGATCTTCCCTTGCAGTGGAAGGGACTTTGTTCCTCTAGTTTCTGTCTTGCAGTCCATCCATTTAAGAAGTGTGAGAAGAGAGGCTGCAAGCCAAGACTGAAGCAAAAAAGTTGAGTACCTTAGCCTTCTGCTCACCTGTTGTTACCAGTTTACCAGCCTTGTTTAGTGGGTGTGTACACCTTTGACCTTCCTTTTCTGTTAATATACCTATGGTATATTGTTATTCTTTGCATCCCTTGTCAAGTTCAGCTCCAGCTTCACCTCATCCGATTCTTTCACAACTGGACTGCGTCCTTCTACTCTTCCCGGGATACCTGTCCTGGGATAGAGTAGAGGGATGCATTTATGTCTTGCCCTTTAGTTTGATAAGCAGTCCCTTCTCATCCTTGCTAGACTCTTGCCTTCCTTGCCTGATTTCTTGTGCCTGGAGATCATTAGCTCTTATGCTCTATGGAGAACATCCTTACAGATCTGCAGCTCTGTTGTTCTTCCTTGTCCCTGAGGGCAGTTTCCCTGGGGTTTGTATTTGCTAGCTCCAGAGGCCTAACTTTACTGCTTGCCTGATTAACATCCCTCAGGACTGCAAATTCCACCAGTGTGTAATCACTGTAGCCCAGGTAAAGGTCTGAGGCTCATTAGAGCTTTCTTGCATGCATCTTCACTGCAGCCTGGAGCAGGATTAGGGAGCTGCACTGTATCAGGGAGGGAGCTATGGGGCCATCTCTGTGTTGGATAAGGGGAAAGAGTTACAGACTGCAGAGAAGGTTAGGAGAGTGGCAGCAGAACAGCTGGTCAAGCAGAGATCAGCCCAAATGATCTGGAGGAAAGGAGTGATGGCAGGGGTGTTTTCTTTTTCTGTGAGCTAGAGAGATGGAAATTGCAAACTGTGGTCAGTCCCAAATCCTAGAGAAATCTCTTCCTGATGGTGGGACAGTCTAATACATGAAGAATGCAGGAGAGAATTGCTTTTTCCTGTAATCCTCATAATTCATGTTTCTATGAAGATATTATTTGCAGTGACTTTTGAGCAAATTTGTTTGAGCAGTTTGTTTAGCTCCATTACGTTGTCAGGGAGTAGACCAGGGCACATCTGTGTGACAAACCATTTCTAAGAACTTAACCTCTCTTTACCTCTGTTGTCATGTTTTCTGCTACTCAGGGTGATCTGTAGTCTCTTCTAGCTGCTCTGGACTGTCTATGACGGTACACAAATAGTATGCACTCTCTCAAATGTCATTATAACTCAACTAAATCAGTGATAATCACTAACTATTGCTGTAACAGGCCTTCTAAGAGGCATTTAATCTCTCCTGTAGACTGCTTGGACTTATCCTCTTCCCAAAAGTCCTTCAGTAGCAGACATGAGACTGCCATTCAGGTAATGGCAACCCATACCACCAGCCTTCTGTTCTGCTGTGCTTTCTCCATTATATATCCCTGAGTACTCCTGAAAAGGTGATCGACCTAAGGGAGCTGCTCATCCGCAGCAGACTACTCATGGCCACTCACAAATTTTCCTGTTAAAAGCCGTCTGGGATCCATCCATGCTAGAAGAAGCCCTCTCATCGTTTGTCCTCTGAAGCACTGGAAGATGAACACCTGCTGCTATAGAGTATTTTATCTCAGAAAATAACATTTCTAGGATGTGTCATCTCTTCTGCACAAGCACAGACCAAAAACTGATTTGTTGGTGTGGTAGAGGAAAGCTTGCAGTATGTGACTATTCCCAGCTGCTGGAATAACCTGTTTAGCTGCAAAGTTGGAGCAAAGTCCCTTGAAGTTCCTTTTAGCCCTATCTTTTGGTTTTTTTTTTCCAGTTGCCCTTCTATTTTTTTTTTTGAGGTATAAAAGGAGACATGTCAGTTTTTAAAACATAGTATTTTCACAGACAGCCTTTGATTAGAAACAAAGATTAAACAGTAATTACCCTAATTTGCTTTCTGTTGGTGTATATTCCATTGTAAGCAAAGGAGCAACTGCCTTGAAAACTGCTTGCTTGTTCTATTAGACCAGACTATATGTGATTATAGAGCAGGTGGTTATGGTTTTATGGTTTACCTGTCTAAAAACCTCTTGCTCTACAAAATGCTGTGATTCCTGGAGAGAAACTAAACCAGAGCAAATTCTTCCTCTTCTCCTCCCCTCTACCCCACCTCCAAAAGAGAGAGAGGTAAAGAGAAAAATGGCTGGGCTGGAGGTAATCCAATGAAGCAAAATGGAAAATACGAGTGAAAGTAATGTGCTGTTCTGGGTATGAGATAATGGCTGGGTCTCTGCTTGCCCTAATAATGATATAATGGCCTAGTAGAGTAAAACCCCAGAAATTCATTATCCAAATGATCAGAAACTCATGGAAAGGAGTATCAGGAAAGTTTATAATTATCTTCAGATGCTCTATAATGAACAGGGCTTCTGATGCCATCCTTACATTGGGAGTCAGGTTCTGCTCAGCTGTTTGCTTAGTGTGATGTTTCTGCTCTTGGTCCTTCTTACCCTGGTGGGTGACTAGTGTTAAGAGCTCTTCAGGGCACTGGGTGCTGTGGCTTTGATTCTTTAAACAAGATGTTCTCTAAAGCTAATCCTCATTGATTTTAATAACTAGTTTGCTCCCCTGGCAAAATTGGATTATAGCACGGAAATCAGGTTGTATTAAAGAAGTTAATTAATTTCTGTTTGAAGAAACTTTAGGGTTGGAAAACTGTATTGCTTTATGATTTTTCTGTGATAATCTTGGTGTGAAATTATTTGTCTTAATAATACAAGCCATCTCACATTATTTCTGACGGTTGTAATCTGCAAAATCATAAGTATTACTTGTATGCCATGACATAAATTTTACATAAATCAAGGCTTCTATATAAAAATATTTTTTACAGTATAAGGGCAATACTTACTCTTCCTCAAAAATAGTTTTTAGTGTTACCATTACAGTGAAGTGCTGGAGACATAGGGATTTCAGTTACTGGCTCTATACAAAATGAAATATAGACAATGCATTCACCATTGTCCCACTCATTTTTCAGTCCAGTCCTGACAGAACATCTGTCATTAGCAAGACTGTACTGTAATTTCATAGTTTGTTTCATCTTTGAATTTGTTTCCAATATTATTACCAATGTGCATTCCAGTATTAATCATAAAATTGGGCTGAAGGTACTGAAATTCTTTCAGTCTAAAAAAATGTTATTTTTTATCAGATGGTGTGAGCTTTAGTACCTTAGGTTGTATTATGACTTTTTACCCTGTAACTTATCCAGAACCTTTATTATTTGGCCAGACAATGACTTGGGACCCAATAACTTATTGCCTCTCCATGAGTGATAAGTCAGCATAGTGCAGAATTTGCTGTATTGCTAGTTTTTGTATTTTTTCTACAGATTGAGCAATTTTGTGTAGTAATGGATTGCACATCCATGGCAGCAGCTAAGATTTTTGATTGAGGACCTCAGCTTCCTTTGAGATAGTAAGTTTCTGGCCGCCTTGGTTACAGAAAAGTTGGAAAACATGCGTGAATGTGTTAAAAACCGCATAGTATCAAGCGGCAGACAAACATATTTTTTTTTTTTTTTAAACAAATTGAATGTGAATTGTGGAGACAGAATTATGACCTTTGAACACTTGTGGCTGCCAGTGCTGGCATGTAGGCGTTTTAACCTTTCTGCTGGCTTTCACACACATGCCATTTCTACTGAGTTAGAGATCTATGTGGTTTTGGCAACAAAAGCTTTTCCACTGTGATTAGCTTCTCTTTTGGTATGACTTAAGCTTGCTTGTGTTCATTTATGATTTATGCATATTCCTCTCCTGCTCTTCTTAAAATCCCTTTTTGAAATATATGTAAGAGCTCCCTTCTTTGACATTATAAAAGATGGTTCTGGATTAAGACCTGTGGTGTTTATCTGAAGTGTGTAATTGTGATTTAAAAGAAATGCACCTCTAAATACTGAAGAGAGGTCTAAAATTTTCATCATTAGAACTGTTAGGCACTGGGTGAGAGTTGGCAGAGTTGTTTCACTCTAAGCAGTTTAAAAACACTGGTTTCGTATTGCAGACTTCCATGGGACTCTTTGTCACTATTAATGTTTGCACTTGTCAAATGGAACAAAACAGAATAGGAGAGGAGGCTGTAAACACCTAAAAAAGTAGGTCAATGGGCCAGCAGGTTATTTGGCCAGACAAGAACGAGTGGCTTCATTGAATCACACTGTAATTGTTTTTCTCCTGTTGGCAGATTGTTCTGCTATGCTTTAGCTTCCTATATTAATGTTTGCATCTGTATTTTAACCACTTGAGAACCAGTGTTAGGTGCAGGAGAAGGCACTCTAACTTTTCAAATCAAATAAGTGCTAATTCTGGTGTTTTCCATAAAAGTCATCAATGAATTTACAAGTAGCATAACCTTAGTTTATAGGTCCCAGCTTCCTTTTTAGAATTTAATATACTTTAAAATAACATTTTTCAGAAATGGAAGGAGTACATGTTATGGTGAATCTGTTTCATTTTAAGAACAGTAAGCAAGGCAGATGGAAACAGGGATGAGGGAAAAAACCTGATTTCATGTAGCTTCAAAATGTGGAAAGCGGCATGGTTCAAGGGAAGTAACTATAAATGAAATTTAATGGTATAAAGAGACTGGAAGTAGGCGGTCACTTATGTCAGTGCTGAGTTCTTGTTTGGGAGAAGTGCAGTTGTGAAGCAAGTTTGTGATACATTCTAGGAATTGATTTTGAAGTGGTTTTTGAAATAAAGAGTTAATGGCTGTGTTTGAGGGAGAAGCAATAACGCAGTTGGGCAGCTTTGCTAGTTGCCGACAGCAGCAGCATTCTACACATGCTGGAGTCCTGAGAATAACAAGTTTGGGGACTTGGAGAGGAGAAGATGTAACGAAGAAAGCCAGAAGAGAACCTATTAAGAACTCTTCAGTGAAAAGATGTTTAAATAATGGTGTGTAAATACACTTTGAAGGCAGTAAGTGGATGTAAAAATGTAGATGGTATGAGTGATACCAAATTGGAAAGTGAAAAGGACATCAAGACTAAAGATAGGCCTAAAGTTATTGCTTAAAGCCAAGATATAATATTGGTGATAGTGAGAGAGATGGGGACTTGTGAGATGGTTAATGAATTTGAATTTATTGTGGAGTACAACTGCTTATATACTTATTCTAGGAAGACTAGTAATGTTTTACTATAATGATTGGGTTAAAGATCACCTAAGCAAACTCATACATTTTAAACATCTCTTGCTTGCAGAGGTTTGATGTAATTTTCTTTTTTTGGTAAACTAGTTTGATTGAATCTTTTTGCAATCTTGATTTGATTTTTAAAGTTCTGTTTGTTCTTGTTGAGGTATCTTGTTATTAAATCTTTTATGCTAACTAGGTCTAAAGTACAACAATAAACTTTGTCAGAATATCCTGCTTATCATGACGAAGTTTAAAGCAATAACAATTCAGATAGTGAATACTTGAGATATTTTTGATAAGCAGGACATTGCATTTAGAGATGACTCTTGTTAAAACAATTGCTTGTCTTTATTAAAAAAAATGAAGAAGTAGATAATTTTTAAACTCACTGATTTTAAAGCTCTCCATTGTTATTTTTGACAGTTTGGAATTTATTTTCTGCAGAAGAGGATACATCTAACTCCACGTTGTTCTTCACAGGAACCAGGTTTCGTCCCTAAACCTCATACTTTACAAGTCCCAAAGTGTTAAAGGTAAAACTGTGTTCTTATAATTCATAAGGTTCCAATGGCTTTCTGTTATCAACACTGACAGGCTGAGTAGCAGTGTTAAGTAGTGTCTTTTTCCTCTAGAACATGACTGAATTTGAATCTTAGAAATAGTCATAGTCCTTCATTTACCTAGTGTTTGCTTTCAACTTGACTGGTTTTGGTGGCATTATCTCTGCAGTCTTATCCTTGGCATGTAGAAGCACTGAGTGTTCAATGTCTTGCAAATTTGGATGCAAAGACAGTAGGGTCAGACCTTGAAAGATGAGAAACCAGTATGCTACAAGTGCATTTCCTGTACTTTTTAATATTTTAAAGTATTTGTCTTGGATACCAGATCTAAGTTGCTGGTGCTGACATAGGATCTGTATATAGTAATGAATGATTTTGTTAAATTTTGGGAATTGAGTGCTCTGTTAAAGTGAAAAATACTGACTTTTAAATTCGGATTCTGAATAATGAATGTGTCAGTTATGTTACAAGTTTTCTGTATTTAGCTGTACTGGTGGGGGTTTTTTTTGCAGATTGGGGAAAGTGTATAATTTGTCTTACAGAATTTCATATTGCTCTTGGTCCCTATAATTTTAGGTACCATTTTTGTATAAAAATTAAAACAGGGCTAGAAATGTAATTAGTGCATAGCTGTATTAGTGCTTAACCATATAAGCTAAATGAAAACAAGCTTATAGCTTTTGTCTTGATTGTAAATTTAGTTCCATGCCAGTCATGATAGTTGGCTTTTACTGCTGAGCAACCTGTCTCTTGTTGCACACTTTTGACAAAAATTCAAACAGAGGCTTCTTCATAATTTACTTTTCTTGTGCTATTTATGGCTGGTTTTCAAATAGCACAATTCTATTACTTGGCTAACTAATTTGGGGAATTTAATTTGTCAGTATGGCTAATGCAGTTGTTATTTGGAAGAATGGGAGGGAAGGAGTGGTTTGCTGCCAGTGTGTCTTCATAGCACTAGATTTTGGAGGGTGAAGGCAAGACAAAGGTGGTCCATACTAATTGCAGAAGTGGGGCATTTTGGCAGAAACACTAGCACGCCTTGTGATGTGCCTTGAAAGAGATTCTGCTGCAGCACAGCTCTCCCGTTCACTTTCCTGCTGCACTCAAGTTATGAAACTTTGTGGTGAAAAATGCTATTCTTGTGAAGGAATCCCACACAGTATGTAGCTCTTGTAGATGCAGAGACAGTTTGGTTGAATTACAAGCTTTTCTTTCCTCAGTTCCCTCATCAGGCATTTGCTGTTGTATTTCTTGGGGTGTATAGAATGCAAGTTCCAGGTTTTAGTACTCTCAGAAACAAGCAAATCTTTTTCAGGAAGTCACTAAATGGACTAATATCATCTTCTCTGATGTAAATAGCCTTTTTTACTATTAAGTTTGTAGCCTACTAAAAATTCCTGAAGATCGGCAAGTTCACCTCATATAAAACTTGCTGCATGCAGTTGTTCCCTAATCACTGCCAATGTTACAATCTTGCTGGTCCATTTGAGCAGCTTCTGACAACTGAGTTTTCCGTATGAAAGAAACTGGTTTAACTCTATTGTTTCAAACATATTGTTTCAAACTCAGTAATTTGAATTTAGCCTTTTCATAACCTGTGTTATAGTCTCACTATTAATATTTCGTTCACATTCTTAACTCAAAGTCAAATGCACATCTGGAAAACCAAAAACTTCCTGTCATGAGTAAGTGACTACTTTAAGAAATGGTCAGATTAAATTTCTTACAGTACAGAGATCACATTCTAATTGGTATCTTGGTGTTATCTTTTCACGTGTCTATGGTAACAGTGTGCTCAAGAAAAAGTACAGTAAGAATAAATTATAGTTGTAGAGTACAATATCCCAAATGTTTTCTGTTTGCACTGTTTCTAAATAGAATTTACTGCTAAGTGTATTTAACATCTAGCAGCCTTCAACATCTAACATCTGTTCAGCCTTCAAACTTAGGAGGATTCTTTAGGAAAAAAATAAAATAAAAATTAAATCTATATCTGAATTCAGAGTCATAAAAAGGTTTGTATTGGTTTAGTGCAGGCTGTAGCCTTTAATAATGTTCTCTTAAACTCTGTCATGTAAAATGAGATATTAAGGCCCAGGTTATGCTGGTAATGGAGACTGCTTTAGAGAGAGCAGGAGTGCAGAGCAGAAGGTTGGAAGAGAGGGGAGGCTTAGGAGCAAATGAAAATGTCAGTATGCTCTAACAAATAACACATCTTATTCCCTCAGTCACATTTTGATATTTTTTCTTCTCTTACAGGCAAGCGTACAAATGTCTACCACAAGACTAAAGTGTGATATGTTATGTTTTTTACCATAAGCACCCATAAAATGAGCTCCATTGCAGACAGGTATGTTAATAGAGATGGAGAGTTTTGGGATAATTACTGTTCAGTTCTTTCTTTAATAGTCTTTCTTGTAAGGTTAATACATTTAGATGTTAACTTATGCAAAAATTAAAGACTGAGGTTTTGGTTATTTTTGACAAAGTTAATTTGGTAGTTGTTAGATGTGTCATTTTGTAGTCACTGGAAATAGTGATTTCAATTGCTTGAGGTTAATCTTAAAATACATTACATTTTTCAGCCATGGAACAACATCTGTTCAAGTTGAGCTGATTTTTAATGTTTACTTGAACTTTTAATTTTTTTAGTACTTCAGTTTTTGATTAAGAAAAGCAAATACATTTAAATGATTAGTGTTGCTGTAGATGATAGTAAACTGACCTGCTAACCTATTTCAAGGGAAAAGTAATAGCTGAGGTATGTTTTCTACTTGATTCCTTGAGCTGCACTCTCTTAGCAGCTTAGGTGAACATCTGTACTTAATATCCTGTATATTACCATTTTTGAGACTTTGGGAAATGAAACTTGCATCTAATTAACATCAAGTTAAACACAATTGAAAAAAAAAGGCCAAAAGCAAAAGATAGAACTTCTGTAATGCTTGTCTGACTTGTTAGTTCTTCTAGTGAAATTTTGTGGCATCTCACTAAAACTTCAGCCTTTTAAATATATGAATTGCTTCTAAAAGCTTGATGTTTATGTAGTATCATACAAAATAGCAACTTCCTAAAATCACTGCTTATCATAATGTAGAGTACGATTGCCTGATGGTTTATAAATCAGAGAGATGAGGTAAGCATTTTAGAAAGGTTACTTGGCTTAAGGGGAGGAAACATTAGGATAAGAAATTCCAGGATAGACACACAGAGGTCACTGTGGTCAGCATTAAATAGACTGAAAGTAGGGAGAAGTTAGAGAAATAACATATGAAAGTCCATTATACAGAAGTTTCGGAAAACAGAAGAACAGTTTTGACTTGACTTTCAAAGCAAAAGGAAGCGAAACAAAGGAATTGTATGAAGGATACTGAGGCATTTTCAAAGGAAAACACATTCTTATTTTAGTATTTTAACACGTCTTCAGCAGTAGGTGGACAGTTGTCAAGCTAAGAAGGCTATGCGATATTTATTGAGGAAGCAAATATAGTTAAGAGTTACTGTTTGATATTAATTTCGTATTTATGAAATTACATATGTGGATGAAGCATAGCATATTCTTTAGGTCTCTTCCACTAATAATATTTTAGAATTTTTAAGAAAAATACATTTTCAGTAATTAGAATAGAAATTGCTAGTAAGTAAAAATAAATTACATATGTCCTCTCCCATGTTTTCAAAAGGGTAAGGTAATGCAAGTAACCAAGAAAATAGAAAACCAAATTTAAGCATTGTTCAATTGAGTATTTGTATAGGGCTGTTGTAAGTTCTTTTGAGAAACAGTCTGAGAATCCTTTGAATTGTGTCAGAAATATAAGGTTTTTTGCTTTTTCTGTAGTAAATGTAAGCAGAACATAGAAGACTTAGCTTCAGGTTACTGATGATGGTCCTTGTGAAACATCACAGTAAAACAGTGCTTTGCTTCCTTGCTTCTTTGATGTAACGGAGATGATGATGGTGAACAGTCAGCTCTTTCCCCCTTCTTTCTCCTTCTTTGTGATTGGACTTCAATGGAGAGGAATTTCCACTCCAACATTTATTTCTTTTTGTTTCTTTCAGAAATGACGGAAGCATTTTTGATGGGCTGGTGGAAGAAGATGACAAAGATAAAGCAAAAAGGTAAATTTCAAAGTTACTTGAAGCTAAAAAATGTCCTATACTTGTACTCTTTAACATTCCTACCAGTGTGATTTCTAAACAATAAAAAGGTTACTCTTACAAAGAAACTTATTATTCAGCAGAATTTTTTCTACTGTGATTTTTCAGATATATTGTATATTTATAAAGGTGGTTCAGTTATTTGTGTTTCGTAAAAGGGTACTTTATTCCAAAGGCTTTGCTGCATGGTTCCTTGAGGAGGAAGCCATTCTTGAAAAATGGTGTCTGAGATATTGAGTAGGTGTTTTTGTGACCGTTATCGCAGCAGAAATTCTTAAGTGGCTGTTTGCATCAGGAACCTGGCACTAGTATGCAGCTTATAAGAAAGTCTCATAGTTTTTATAAAACATTTTCTGATTTGCTTTTCAGAGTGTCTAGAAACAAGTCTGAAAAGAAACGTCGAGATCAATTTAATGTGCTTATCAAAGAGTTGGGTTCCATGCTTCCCGGTAATGCTCGGAAGATGGATAAATCCACCGTGCTGCAGAAGAGCATTGACTTTTTACGGAAGCACAAAGGTAACAGTAAACATTATCTATAAATTCTTAATTTTTTTAAGTGATACTCTGTTACTACATAAAATATTAAAAATTTTGCAGCTTCTTTAAGGAATTTGTCAAAAATATATGAAGTGCTCATGGAGAAAGATATTCTTAAAATCATTTAGGTAGCAGAGATGTAACTGTGTTTCTGCTAATACTTAATAAAAACCAGCACTGTTTGTTTTGTCCCATAGTTGTCAATGAAATCTGTTTCACAAAGAAAAGATTTATTCTTGAAATAACCTCAAAGTTTTTTCTTCTGGACAGATCTTGGTGCAAGGTGTTAAAAGTTTTACTTCACAGGAAAACTGCTGCTTCATTTCAGTGGAAGTACTTGCTGAAAATACTCGTTTGGTTATTTAGATAAGCCTGGATTGAACAGTTGACTTGTCTCTCTGGCTTCTACATGAAGCAAGATAAATCACTGAAAAACTAGTCCCAGAGAAGTGCTCCTTCTTGTCATGTCAAGTGCCTACACAATTGGCTGCTTAAACAAAGGTGATAAGACAATAGGGCATTGTGGTTTCCAGCAATGTTTCTGGGTCGGTTGCTTGACAAGAGAAAGTGAAATACAGGGGCATAGAGACCAGGAGTATGGATATTTTGGCTTTTTTTTTTTTTTCCTTTTAGCTGGGAAAAAAAAGCCAGAAAAATCTATAAATACTTCAGCTAAACTTTTAAAGTTTTAAAATGTACCCATGGATGTATAAGCCACTGAGGATATGTGTGTGTGTGTTGTTCTTTAAAGGTCATGTGAAATGTCAAAACGATCAATATCCTTGAACATCCTTGCTATGCTTTGTTCCTCTGGCTGTTTGCATCAGCTGATGGTGGGATATATCCAGATATGTTGTACTGAAGTTTGTTACAGGTTGTTATTTCTGTCATGAAAAAAATTTGACCACCAAGTGTATGGTTGTTTATGGCTGTTAGATATACATATATATAAAATCTCTGTTCCTGCTCCCACACTTGTTCTTAATATGGCACCTTGTGGTTCACACTGCAAAAATAAGATGAAAACTGAAGAAAATTGACTCTTCTGCTAATGAAATAATTTCCTTAGGTAATTTCTTGGAATACATGCTAACTAGAAAGCAGTAGGGTCAAAAGAAGTAACTATAAGGTTATAAAATAAGTAAAGCTATTAAGTGGATGAATAGTTATGTAGTTATCAACAGTATGTGTGTCAATTTAAGATATGAGAAATGTTCTTCCATGCCCTAGCACGTCTCTTCCATTAGTGTTATGTTTCCAGTAACACCAAATGTGTACTGAATATTGCTATTAAAATTGTAAACATAACTCAAATGAAAAAGGAGGGGGGTGTAATTCATATGAGAATTCATAGGTTTGGGGGTTTTCTTTCCAATTAAATATTGATTGTGCTGTTTTAATTTTCTGCGATACATGTGTCTCATAATAAAAAGAAAAGCAGTATGAAGGCCCCTCTTCTGTAAAATTCAATTCTTTAGGTTATAAGGCCTTTGTGAGAATCAGTTCTGTTTCAAAATTATTTCATCTTGTATTGGTGATTCCTGACATAAAATATAGACTGCAGAACAAATGTGTCAGCCAGCCAGCAGCACCAGTCATATTTTTTTCTTCAAAGTGCTTTCTGAGATTTGTTTTTCTTTCTTTTTTTTTTTTTAATAAAGGGGCAAAAAGCAGCTCTGGAGCTGGTTGCCTTTTAGGGCATGGCACTTTTGTCCTTCACTTGGTGTGACAGAATGCAGCTCTGTGTGACTGCACATATCATATTAAGTTCCCTAAAGCTCTGGCTGCCAGTGCTTACTAGCATTGCTGTGCACTGTTTTACATTAAAATGTTTTGGGACAAAATGTTGGCAAAGTTCAGAAGAATATTTTATCTCCTGAAGTGCTTGGATATGTTACAATAAAGCTGAATGACCTAGCAATAAATGGATTGTTCAGTACTGAGTAGCTGCTTTATGGTTGAAATCCTACTGTGTTCAGCCATCAGGATTTAACTGCATTGCTTCTGGTTCTTTCTGGGCTATTTCCACAATATCCAAGCATGGTACTCTGGCACCAGCTCCAGATGAGCTATCTGAGTTGGTTATTGGCCAATGTAGATTCTGTTTCTCACTGGGAAAATACAGGAGGCTAAACACACTGAAATTGTATTAGTGGGAGCTTCTCCTTGGCTAATATTCCCTGTCGTCTTCCTTTGAACTTGTAAAAAATATATTTTTTAAAATTAGTAAATACTGAAGAATTTAGCTGCAGGTAGAATAATTGCAGGTAGTAGATTGATGCTCCTACAACCCACAGAGAAATGGTACAGATCTTGGCTTGGCTAGCAATTTCTTCTGAGAATTCTCTGTGCTGGTGTAGGGTTACTTCAGATACAGAACTTGAAGACTGAAGTTTAATGTGCAAGTTTGGTTATGCTCTTCTTTCTGTTATCTAGCTCAGGAATGTGGCCTTACTGCCATTTATCTATGAGTGCAACCTTCTGACACAACTTCTAGGCATTTCTCTGAAGGTACCAAGTGAAACAGGTTCTTTCTGTTCCTTCAGCTGTTTGCCTGTATCATACTTGCTCTAATGATGGAAAATGTAAAGGAACACCTTTACTTGTGGTATTTCAGAATGGTTTGTTGAAGGCATGAACTTCAGCTTTTATTTAGCGTAAGTCCTTTATAATGCAAAAGATGGTCTTTTTAATTCTTAAGTAGGATGGTTATAAGGGCCAGAATTTCCAGCTTAAAGTGAAGATTATCTGTGTTCTCTGGAACGAACGCACTAAATTCTGGGAATTTTGCCTCCACTTCGGTGGCAGAGCTTTTCATTTTTGTGTCCTTTGACTTGCCCTCAGTATTCAGTATCTTTGTGCTGGTTGAAAAGCTACATTTGGGGTTATACTTAGGTTTTCTTTATTCTCCAGCCTACTCTTTCTGCTTTGTGCTGTCACTTCAAAACAGACTGGAAGAGCCTGATGAATTTTTGTTTTGTGAGATCTGATAATTGGAAAGTCTTATTTGTTGATGTTTTTTTCATCTCTTCTTGCAGCTTTCCACTTTTGGCCAGTTTCTTGCATGACACTGCTGTTGTTTGCTGTTCTTTTAGCTAAGTCTAAAGCTCTTTCATAAAGTTTTCCCCCTTCAGTGTAGTAAACAAAACTACAAACTGCTCCAGCCCTTTGCATATTTAACTCAATTCCAGGTTTTCTGGCTCTTTAAGCCATCTGAACTAAGACTCTAGTTTAGGATCCTTGTACAGATTTGTCCTTTAAAAATCAAAAACCTTAAAGAATTGGTTGGGTTCTTTTGATTTGTCTAAATACTTGATTACTTGTCCAAGATTGTTCTTAAAGCCAGCACTTCTGTGATGCCGTTGTTGTTCATCAAAACTGAAGCGTTATGAGGTCTCGCTTCTTGTTTCTGTTACCTGTTGATAAGGAAGCATCACTTTCAGAACGCAGGGTCAGGCTTTGCTTAGCAGCTGTTGATTTTCTCACCTGTATATGGAAGTTAATCTATATATTTCTCAACTCCAGTGGGACTCTCTGATTAAGATTCCTCTATGTCCAAATTCATCTATGTGTTAGTAACAGGCAAGAATTCTGGAGTGAAGTCTGTCATACAGCACTTACCTTTGTGAAACACAAACTACTCAAAATTTTTTAACTGTAACCAGAAAAGAGCAGGAAGAAGGGAAAGGACAATGACAATTTTTTGTGCAAGGTTAGAATGACATGGATTTGCCAAGATACTTAAGTGTTAGCCATTTTAATGACATAAACAGATCAGGAATTTTGGCTTTCTAAACCTCTGTAAACAATACACTTAATAAAACATTTTATTATAGTCTCAGAGGAAAGAGTAGTATTTTTACATTATCAAAGTCCATTACTTCAGTATTACCTTGAAGTCTGGCAGGACTGTAGCACAAACTGGTTGAAGGAAAGAGAAGACAAATTTAATTACAACAAGGGAGAAGACATTTATTTTCTTTTTAAGGAGCAATATCTATATGTAGTGAATGAACAACAGAGGAGACTGGAGAACTTTCTGCTGTTTCTTAACTGTGTATATGTTGTTTAGGGGGAAAAATGGCTTTTGGAGGTACTAATCCTTATGCTGTGTATATGTTTGATTGTAGAAATTACTGCACAATCAGATGCCAGTGAAATTCGACAGGACTGGAAACCAACATTCCTTAGTAATGAAGAGTTCACACAGTTAATGTTAGAGGTATATTGTTTCCGTTTTTCTGGGAGTAGAATAATTCCTCACCAGGAGTCATTCCATTATGAAATTTTTCAGTTTGATGACATACCTTTTTATTCTCATATTTGGGTTGTACCTATATGTTTTCATGAAGATAAACCATCAAAATTCCTATGTATTCAGAGTTTCAGAATTTTGTTTCAGAAAAGCAGATTTTCTTTGAACTACATTTTCAAGTAAATAAACAGAGTAACAGGGCAAGTCTGTAAATCTACATGTTTACTGTCCAAGTGGATATTTTAAATTATCAACATAAGGAAGGTACTAGAGAAAGAATTATTATGCATAAATTAAAATCCTAGTTATGAAAAAAGCATAACATATCCATGTAACTTGTGAGCAATAAGTGTTTCTTTATTTGCTATGCTTTCCAAAACTGATGTGAGAGCATTACTTTGCTGAAGATTACATGAATAGTTGCAAAACTACAGAAAGAAATATAAAGTATAAGCTATTTTTTCATTAAAATTGAGCATAAGTAATTTATATCTTGTTAGTGAAACAGTTTTTAATAATAGTTAAATGAAAAATATTACAAACTAACAAATACTTTTTTATTTTTATTCCATAGTTAAACCTTTGCTTTGATGCACAGATACAAAAAAAGTTCTGGGTTTTGGTATTCAAAAATTTAAAAAAAAATCCTTTGATATAAGGGGTTTTTTCAAAGATGTGAGCTTTAAAATTTTCTGTTTAGAAATACAGTTCTGTCATGCTTTTGTTGGTAGTTTTCAACTGAAACGTTGTGTTGTATTCAGAGGAAAGAAATGAGAGTTCAGTAGAAGATAAGGCAGTCAGAACTGGATCTCACAAGTTTCGAGTCTCCATAAAATCTCACTGCAAGCTTCTTTCTTTGCGTTTGGGAATACTGAGATTTTTAAATACTAAAATTCATTGATTTTGCTGTCTGTTTTACTTGTTCTTCTCATAGTTTTCCCACATCTTATTTCTTTTGTCTCTAGCTCATTTTTATGAGCTTTCTGAGGTCTAAAATGGTGACAGAATTAAAAATAGCAGGCATGCAGAGTGGGAGCTGGGGAAGACAGTGGCTGTCTATATACTGTACTTGCTTCTGAAACCACAGATTATTTAACAGCAGAACAGTATGGAAATTGTAATGCTTTTAGTGTAAAAATGAGATAAAGAATTTTTAGTAGGGAAAGACATTCCCATTTCTGTAATAAACTAAACTAAAATTGGTCTGTATTATTTTTTGTATTGAATATAGCTTAAAATTTTTGGTATCCTCTTTCTTTTTTATTTAACTGCCCATTATGTTTAATTTCAGGCTCTTGATGGTTTTTTTTTAGCAATTATGACAGATGGAAATATAATATATGTGTCTGAAAGTATAACTCCCTTACTTGAACATTTGCCAGTAAGTAACTAATTGCTTTCAGTAACATATCAGTTTTGTCTATGGTTGATTGGTATTCTTATATGAGTACTAAATAATTGTTGGCCTTTTTGGTATTGTAGGGCAGATGTATATTTTGTTGTAATGTTTCTGTTTTTTCTTCAGCACAACTGCTTCCTGCTGGTCTGTCTTCTATATTAAACATTTCCTTTGGAAATGTAGAATGCAGTCAGCACTCTGTTAGAAAGGGTTATGAAGTGCTTAGCATCAGTTTCAGTGTAACTGAAGTAACCCAGTTAATTGCAGCAGACCTTTTAGAGTTCACAGCCTCTACATGAGTCAGAAGAATATTATGAAATATCTAAATTATTGAATTTTTTTAAACTACAATTTTACTTCTTTCTTGACAAAGCACTCAGATAAATACATTGCCACTGGTTCTACTTTTTACGTTCAGTATATACTTTTGGGTTTATCATATTCACTTACCTTTAATCTGGGTGACATTGCTCACTGGTACATGTAACATTCTAGTTTTTAAAGTTACCTTTGAATAATGTTATTCTGAAGTGAGGCAAATTAATTAGTGCAAACAACTGATTAATTAAATTGAGTGTTTTTCTAGAAGAGAAGGACAAATTCTCTTTAAAGGCTAGTTGTCTTACTGTGGTAAGAGACAAAATAAATTCTCTTAAGATATGCATGATAACAGTCTGAGAAATTTTAAAAACATGCAAGTATTTGTGTGTTTTATTTTTCTTTTAGTATAATTTGCCAGGTTCTTAGAGGCCCATTTGTTTTTGGCTTTTAGGTGTGATTTATGAATTCTAGACAAACATTTTATGATTCCTCTTTTTTGAATACGTAACCAGATGCATTTATGCATATAATCAGTTGTTCAGTTTTGCTGCATCTGTCTCTGTTCACATGTTTGTGTACATAGCTGTGGAACTGATTATGAAATATGGTAACTGGCAACTCATCCTCACCCAACAGCTCACTCATCACCCCTCAGTGGGATGGGGGAGGCAATTGGAAGGGTAAAAAGTGAGAAAACTCACGGGTTGAGATAAAGACAGTTTAATAGGTAAAGCAAAAGCCATGTATACAAGCCAATCAAAGCAAGGAATTAATTTACCACTCCCCATGGGGCAGGCATATCAGAGTGAGCTTTTTTCTTGCAAAGTATTGATATGTATTCCAACAGGTGGCTTTGTTGAGTCAGTAATGAACTGTGGAATTGTTTTGCATTAAAATAGTACGCTTTCTGACATGGTACGTCTTGAATTAATGCTTATTAAATATTTTTCTTTCAGTCTGATCTTGTGGATCAGAGTGTATTTAATTTTATCCCAGAGGGGGAACATTCAGAAATTTATAAAATATTGTCTTCTCACCTGCTGGAAAGTGATTCCTTGACACCGGAATACTTAAAATGTAAGTAGTTATTTTGGGCTAACCCCTGTAGGCAGCTCAGCTCCACACAGCTACTCACTCACTTCTCTCAGTTGGATGGGCAAAGAATCAGAAGAGTAAAAGTGAGCAAACTTGTGGGTTGTGATAAAGGCAGATTAACAGGTGAAGTCACAAGCTGTCTGCACAAGCAAAGCAAAATAAGGAATTAGTTTGCTCCGTCTGGTTAGTAGGCAGTTGTTCAGCCAACTCCAGGAAAGCAGGGCTATGTCATGTATAATGATTACTTGGGAAGACAAATGCCATAAACCCAGATATCTCCCCCTTCTTCCTGTCCCCAGCTTTTATTGCTGAGCACAGTGCCATACAGTATGGATATCCCTTAGTTCAGCTCTCCCTGCTGTGTCCCCTCCCAGCTGCTTGTGCATGCCCAGCCTCCCCACCAGCAAAGCAGGGTGAGATAAGGAGAAGGCCTTTGCACTGTGTAAGTGCTGCAGAGAGTAACGGACACATCCCTGTCTTGGCAGCACTCTTCTCATCAAAATACAAAACAGAGCTCCATGTGAGCTGCTGTGGAGGAAATTAACCCTATCCCAGATAAAACCAGTACAGCAGTTGAGTTAAAACTATCTACTTGTAATTATAGGTGATCAGTTTTTCCACTGTTATTTAAGCAGGGACATGTACTTTAGCCCTGAAGAGCAGAAGTGTTACTACTCTAGAGTACAATTTTCAAGGTTACATTGCCATTCACTCTATAAATTTCCTGTGTATTAGAAATGTTCATATTGTTTATAGAGCTTCTATTTAGACAGTTTTAGCAGTTGGCAAGTATAAATACATAGCAGCCTAATGGAGTTTGGGAGCATGTGCTTTAGTGAACTTAAGTTCAGGGCATTTTCTTTAATACAGCTCTAGTTCTCAGAGGCTTTCATGTCACTAATATACAAGCTCTTCCTGCAAAAAATCTAAAGTTTTTTAGGCTAGTTACTATCATGCTGGTTAAAAGCAGACGCATTTAAGCAGATGCCACGTGATTTTACCCTTTATATTTTTCAAATCCTATACTGCATTAGTGCATAACTCTAAACTCCACATAAAATGTTAGTTAACTCTCTTCACATTTTGGTCAGACGAAACAATCCCTCTAGGCCTGGGATTCAAGGATGGCCTACAGCCTGAGGCCCTGAAAAGTATAAACCACAGTGAATTGAGTGGGGAGCAAACTGGGGGTATATAACTTCATTACCTAAAGCTGTAATTGGAGGATTAACCCCTGATATGTAAATGGACCAAACATATATCTGTCTGAAAACTCATGACCGTTGTCTGCCTTGGGTGTATCCTCTGGAGGGCTTCTGACTGCCCAAGGTGTACCTGTTTGAAGGCCTTTAATAAATACCCACTTTTTTCTCTTAATCTTCTTTAGCCTCTGTTCTAGGTAGCCACTCCAAGGCATCACTGTAGCCTGCTGTAAATCACTACACTTACAGTACCTCAGTTGTATTCAGCTTAAGTATTCCTGCTTTCCATTTCATGTTGCCTGTGTGCTTCATCAAGCATATAGCCTATTACTTTGTTCTTTTTTTTTTCCTAGCAAAAAATCAGCTAGAATTCTGTTGCCATATGCTGCGAGGAACAATAGATCCAAAAGAGCAACCTACATATGAGTATGTAAAATTTATAGGAAATTTCAAGTGTTTGAATCACGGTAAGTAATTTCAGCAGTGTTGGAATGGAATACATAGGCAGCTCCACAACTAAACTGGCTTGGGACCATGGTGCAAAATGTAGGTGAACTAAAATCAGGCTTTCAAAAGAAGATGTTGAAGCAGTTCTATCCCTTCTATATTGATGTAATGGAAAAGAAGAAAAACTGCCTATCACGTATTACAGGTCTGTGTATTTGAATGCAAAATGTAGTAATTGTGCTTAATGCTTTCAATTCAAGAAAATTAGTATTTTGTAAAGCATTGTTTAAAAGAATATAAGAGAAATTTAGGCAAAAGCTTTAAAATAAAGGATCTGAATTTAGGTCAGCATAAGCCATATTTAAGCAGGTGACTAACTTGAAGATTAGTGGTGCTGAGTACCTGCAGTTCTCAATACACAGGCAACTGGGAAGGAAAATGTAGGTTTTCCCCCCATTTCAGTTCTGTGCTTTCACTTGACAGGAATTACCACTCAGATGAGTGGGTGGGCCATACAGTTTTCCACACTGACTTCCTACTCCCTTCCATTGAAATGATTTTTATTAGCTATGTATAATATTCTTTCTCTGTACTGCATCTCTAATCTCTTTGGCCAGGCTGTGCAGACTATTTTCTTGAGAACCCTGTTTATTCGTCCAAGGGGTTCTGCAGTGTGATCAGCAGTAGATTCTTAGAAAGCTCACCCAAAAATATTATGTAAACCAGTATGTTGTAAATAAATCTATAGGATTTTTAATCTGATACCAGTGTTTCTCTCACAAAATGGCAGGTTGAGTCTTAATGCAAATGCAGTTATGTAATATTATAAGAAAGACAAGAAACAGTCCTGAAAAGGCCAAATACCATGCTAGTCTTGGAATGAGGAGTTGGGGAAACCGTAGACCTATTGGTTGCAATTCAATATTTGGAAATACTGTGGAACAAATCATTAAACTATATATGAGTTTCAGGAAGCTAGCAGGGAATTGAATGGCAACCACTGTGGATTTTTCAGGTAGAAATAGCATCAAATCAGTTCAGCTTCCTCTACCAAAAAGTAACACACTGTGTGGATAAGAGGATAAAGCACAAATAATGATGGACTTCTAAAATATGTTTTTGTTACTATATTCTGTTCTCACAACTGTGTTAGGGAAGCATATATTAATTGAAATTGCTGGAGAGTAGCTGTAGAAATGGATTGGAAAGGTACCAGCATTCACCATTAAAGTGCAATTTTAATCAACTACTTCTGGATTTCATCAGTGTTTTCATTATGAACGATGGAACATAGTTTACAGTTATGAAATAATCCACTAAAAACAAGAGAAGAATTAATCTCCAAACTTAGAAAAGAAATTACTTTGGGCTAAAAACCCAGAAAAATTGACTAAGAAAAAATGCAAGTTACTACATGTAGGAATATCAAACTACATGAACAGGGATGGTTACAGCCAGCTACACAGCAGTCCTTTAGGAAAAGGAGTTACTGTGAAATGTAAACTGAACAAGACTAAATCACCTTGATCATCCACCAAGCTGGGAACATGTGAAAGCCTTTCTAAAATATAGTCTAAATCATACAAAATAATCCCACTTCACTTCTTAGCACTTGCATGTCCTCATCCAGTTTTTGATACGTATTTGTGAGAAGTAAAGAAGTTGGAGAGTTCAGCGTAGAGCAACAAAAGCATGAAGTAGTTTATGAATCTAACTTACAAGGCAAGATAAACTCTGAAGAACAAAGGACAAGGGCTAAGATAAAAATGAAAGAAACTGCCTATTTTCTTTCTAATGGAAAGAGCAAGGAGCTGTAAGATGAAATTGCATGAAGAAACTTCCGTAGGAGTTCTAATCTAGAGCCGAATTAAAACCAGTCAGGCTTCAAAAAGCCTCAGTGTTTTGAAATCACTATTTCTAGTAAATATAAACTAAATTGGTAACAGCTGGAAATGAAAGATAAGGTTAATCTGTTTTGAGGTCTAGTCCATCCTTTGCCTCCTTTTGATTCCATCTCAGTGATTCAATAAGTGGAATTTGTTCTCAGCTCAGTATCCAGATTCTTTCACTTCGGTAACTGTGCCTTTGATTCTTCTGTTACTCAGTATGTCTTCAGCATATGTTACTTAAATGTGATGGAAGTCTAGAAAATAAATATTTACCTCAGAGTTCAAAAGAAAAAGTTAACAAAGGCTGATACAAAAGATAAAATTTAAAGGTATTTTTGAAGAAACTGTAATCCTGTCATTTTTACCAGTTAGCAAGGATTAGAACTGTTGCTAGTTTCTTAAAAATGCTTTGTCAGTAATAATATCATATTAACTGTAGTTTCAGTTCTTTGAGAAAGAAGGTACTTGATGGTTATGTTCCCTTTACTACTATGTAACTACGCCTACTAATATGGTACTATTCCTGTTCATATAAGTGTAGATATGTAGCATTTTTATTAATGCCTGTTTAGTTACAAGCAAACCACAGATAAATATTGTGCCACTTGTCTTCTGATATTACTGCCATTTTCCTCCATGGTTATATTGTCATGTGTTGTCATCTCCTCTGTCTGCCCTCAGTTCCCAACTCAGCGCACAATGGTTTTGAAGGAACTATTCAGAGATCACACCGGCCTTCATATGAAGAGAAAGTTTGCTTTGTAGCCACAGTTAGATTAGCTACACCTCAATTTATCAAGGTATGTACAAATGAAATCACATTTGTATCATTCTTAAATGGACTGTGAATGGGAAAACTTAAGAGAAAATGCACACAACATTTAAATTATTAATGAAAACCATAAGGAGTTCTATTACATTAAACTGAAACTGTTTCTTACTTCAAATAGCTAAATTTTATGCAGAGTGTCAAACAAAGGTAGGGTGATCACTAATTTTAAATAGTAACATAAAAGAGAAATATGCAAGAAATAAATTTTGAAGAAGTCCACAGAAATATAATTTAGGAAGATGAACCTAAACAATATGAAAGATTACACTTTCACTGGAGAAATGTTTGATTTTAGTTGAAACTTGGATGTGAATTTTTTGTGGCTGATGGTCTTCTGCAGTTTGACACAGAAGTAAATCTGGGAGGGCTTAATTAAAGCTTACATTACTTGTCAGTAATGAAGAGTTGGGTTTGAGGCAATAGAAATCTTTTGTCTCAATGCAGTTATTCAGAAACCCGGTGGTTTATACCTAACATTCTGCTTAGTTGCTAATGTACAATGCGAAGGTGCCTTTCCAAGTTTAGAATTGAATGCTTATGATACTTGTAGTTCAGTAAGTATAATCCTGTTTCTCTCCAAAACCAGTCAATATAAATACTCAGGATACAGTACAGTATAGTCTGTGATTGTGATTCCAGTTATATGTTTCATACAAATATATGAATCAAGGTTCAAGATAGTCTGCTATCTAACATTTGTTTTTGCAGTTCAGCTGTAAAGTAATGCCATGAAAACTGTGTGGTCCAATGTTAAGCTATTTTCTGTAGTACAAGAACTCTGAACATTTCAACATTCTGCCTCTTTAAGTTTAAAGCACTGATGTCTTAGGCTGAAGACTGTAGGTGGTAGCTTCTGAAGACATGGTTTATATACTTTGCCCTTCAAAAGCATAGTAGGGAGCCTGTGGAGAAATCATATAAACTTCTTCAGTTCTGTCAGGCTGAATAGGAATTTTCTCTCTCCAGATTCCATGCCAGAGAAAGTTTATTTTTTCTGGAGCTATGGAAATCTTTCATCTGACACTTTTCTTCCCATGCAGGTCTAAAAAATATTCTTCCTGTTATGCCCACATTTGATAGAGATGTTTTATGTGGGATTTTTGCTTCATGAAATAATTGTGGGCAAATGACCTGATATTTACAATTGCTTTTGTCTTTTAAAATCTGACAGTTCATAGTAAAACTTCTACGTATCCTACTCCTGGAAGCTGAGGAACATCCATTTATGATTTTCAAGTATCTCAGTCTCCTGCAGGCTAAAGCCTTACAGATTATACTCTGGGCAGAGCTTCTTTCCTGTACCTGAACCTCTGAGCTCTTAGTGCCCAAGGAAGCTTCCATGTTACAAAAGTTTTAAGATCCTCTTGAGACTTTTGACTGATGCTTTACATTTGGGAAATCTTCTGAAGAAGACTTACATTAAAGACTTAGTATGGCAATACATGTTTATACTTGTGGTTACCTTCTGTTGTTATTGAGGCTAGCATTGACTAGACTTTAGCAAATAAGTGTATGTCAGGAATTTTACCATCCCAGTAACTTGACTAACAAGTTGCGTTGTTAGTGTGTGTTGCAGCCAGTAAGGAGATGTGTGTTTCAGTACTTGCCTTATTTAAGGCAGAACATTCCTGCTCATCTGTCACTTTCTTTCTTTCAGTTGATATATGGTTCTGTATTCTTCTTTTTTTTCCTTAAATGTAATTTCTCAGGATACGCAATGCTTTTTGCACCTTTAAAGTTCATAAAATAAAGTTTTTATTTTATGCATATGACTCCACCACTTCTGTAACAAAATATGTCACAAATTTTGCTCCCTAGTGAAGGCATTTGGTTGTACACATTCTTTAAAACATTTGTCTTGAATTTTGGCTAGTTGATAATTACATCCTATCAAGAAGGCAGGGTTAATCCAACCAAAAGAGTTTTACCATAATGCTTTTTGTTACAAATGAAAGTCCTTTCTTTTCTAGATGCCTTGTTGACAACTTCAACAAGACGCCTTGTTGAACAAGCTGGCTTCTGCCCAGGGGTATTTTACAGTGGAATATCTGCAAATCATTAATATAAATGCATTGAATAATTGGATACTAACCTGCTGCCATTTCCTCTCTAACCATGATGTTTTTACTGTGGTTTTTCTGCCTGCACTTCAGTGATTTTTAGTTTTGTTTTGACTTGTGCCAAAATACTTAGATGAAAAGAAGCAACAAATCAAAAGTATATCTCAAGGATATACTCTTGCTCTGTCATTTCTCTTACTTTGAGTGGTGCTTTATTAAATGCTGTAATTTAGAAAAGTAGATGAGCTTTGGGTTCTAGGGGTAGTTTCAGGTTTGAAACTTAAGTCTTGCTGACTTGAGTTCACATCAAGAGTCATAAATTTGTGCCCAGAGTTGTTTAGTTCATTGCTTCCATCTAATTCATCCACCATTCCATCACTTTCTGAGTCATTGTCTTTAGATTTTACAGTGATGAATGTGAGGAAAAAACATTGCGTAGGTATGGTCACTTTTTCCTTTCATAGAAAGAAAACTTAGATTTATTTAAAAAACTGCAAAACATCCAATTAAACTCTTTGTATTATCACCTGAAAGAATGAAAAGAAAGGTGGTCCCTCTGTTGGTCTTCTACTGTATTTTTCTGCAGGACTACTTTAATTACAGATGTTTGCAGGGCAGCAGTGTGCTTGTCGGTCTACACTTGTGAATATTCTGCCAATGTAGTAGCAGCTTCCACATTGTAGTCTTGAGGAAACTCTTGTACCTGACCATCAATAGATTCCAGTGTGTTCCTGGCCCTGGGAATACCATTGCAAACTCCTACAAATGATAAATGTGTGCTGGTGTCCAAAAAAAAAGATATAGTTATCTCTTAATTTCAGTGTAATTCTTTGAGGGGTGTATTTGTATGCATGTGTTCCATCATCCATCTTCCTTCTTGTAAGGCAGTACTAGAGGACTTTGCAAAAGAATTGGCTGGCTTGGGGTGTGTGGTGTTGTGACTGTCTCTGCGTGAGGCACAATACTCAGTGGAGCATCTTTACCTTTCTTGAAGGGGACAGTAGAAGTTGACTGGCATGCTCTGAATACATTTGAGTGGAATACATTTAGAATTACACGCAGAATACCTTAAGATTTTATTGTAATGGAAGTACAGCCATTCTCTTACTTTTCATGAGTTCTAAACATAAGAGTAGTGCGTTATTTGTAGTGCATGTCTGTGCACTCAAAGAGATTTAGAGTACTTTGTGTTCACTAAAGGGAAGAATCATATTCCTAAACTCAGAGTAATGTGACCATCTTACTAATGTTGGGTTTTATCCTTTATAAACACAGACTATAATCAGACTGTCTGGTGGGAATGCTTCATCTCTTCTTTTGTGTGTTAAAATTTAGAAGCATAACTGCAGGAACTATGGATTTCTGCTTGTACTACTGTGTTTGTAGATACTGAGTTTGAGTTTAATCTCGTGACATGGTTAGTCCATTTATATCAACCAAGCATCAGTTTAGCACAGTTGAGGTTAGATTCAGATTAGATTCTACATCAGTACTGTGCGTCTAAACAAGCAAAACCAATGAAGCTGTCTAAAAATAACATTATAACTATTGTGGAATTATCTACTAACTTTAGATATGTCTGAATTTTGAAAGAGCTTAGATACTAGAATTGAGCAGTTTTAAGAGATTTTTTTTTTTCGTTTTTAGGAAATGTGCACTGTTGAAGAACCCAACGAAGAGTTCACATCTAGACACAGCTTAGAATGGAAGTTCCTATTCTTGGATCACAGGTGCAGTTCCTTCTGTGTAGTAGCAATAGCAGCTGAATCACAGTGGTAGCTGTAGTATTTGGAGTTTGCTAATCTGCATTAACTACTCACAGCTTGTGTTGGGTTTAATTTTTAAATTTTCTTTGGTGCATATGCTGTAATCAAGAAAGCTTATATAATTAATTCTGGTTTGTTTGAGAGTCTTTCATATGTGTGAAAATAAAATGACATTGATTTTTTTTTTTTTTAATTAGGGCACCTCCGATAATAGGTTATCTTCCATTTGAAGTTTTGGGAACATCAGGCTATGATTATTATCATGTGGATGATCTAGATAATCTGGCAAAATGTCATGAGCATTGTGAGTACAACTAAGTCACTAAAACGAGCAAGTTTGTTAAATTTTACAACTGTTCTGGTGAAATTTTGTGATATTTTGAGCGAAGTGTCTTTACTCCCATTTGTTTGACATTATTATACTGCTGTTCCCTATGTTTTTTTCCTTTGATACAGGACTACAAAACAGATTTAACTTTATCTTACAATTCTGGGGTTTCATTGTGGTAAATTGGAGTGCACAGCTCTATAACTAATACTTTCCCAGTTCTTCCAATGGCATTTAAAAGACCTGATAATGTTGAATAAGTGTAAAACGTGGTGGAAAATTTTCAAACCTCTTCTTGGTGATTGTCTTAATACTGGATTTAGACATGGGTTTGGGGTATCTGAACCTGGGAAATAATGTTCTTTTTATGTAATTGGAGTGTTTACAACCTGGCAAGACAGTAAACTTTATTCTTCATCTTTACAGTAATGCAATACGGGAAAGGGAAGTCATGTTACTACAGATTCCTTACAAAGGGACAACAATGGATTTGGCTGCAAACTCATTACTATATCACGTATCACCAATGGAATTCCAGGCCAGAGTTTATTGTCTGTACGCACACTGTTGTAAGGTAGGTTACTTTTTAAAGTCATCCTACTGGTATGGGAGCTATCTTGATGGTATTTTTGAGGTAGAGAAATTACAGCAGTGTAAAGAATCACTGGAAAACTTCCTGAGATACTTTATGAGCAAGGTGGGTTTGAGGAGTTTGGTGTTAGAGGTATATTTTTTAAATCATCCTGTGATATAGTAGTCATCCTTGGTTTGTTCTTCTAGTTATGCAGAAGTTAGAGCAGAAAGACGACGAGAACTTGGTATTGAGGAATCTCTTCCAGAGATAACAGCAGATAAAGTGAGTATTTTATATAATTTTATTTTACATCTTCACGTACTAAAAATAATATGCAAGCAAATATACAACAGCAAAAAGTGTTTTGTTGCATTTGTCCCCAAATAAAGTAATTATTTGATCTCTAAATAATGTGACTATTGAAAATTATGGAAGACGTCTAGAAAGAGTGTTTAACTGTACTCTGCCTATAATACCCTCCTTTTTTCAGGAAATAATGTGCATGTAGTTATAACAGTTATAACACCCATAAGTTTTTATTAAGATCTCATTTCTGTGGTGTTAGATTCCTAAATAAATGTGATCTGAAAAACCAAGGTCAACACACCAGGAAGGGGTTCACAATAGGAAAGTAGAAGCTGTTTGTGTGACTCTGTCCAAATTCTTAAAAGTATACAAAATTTATTTTGAATTAATGTCCTTGAAAGCTCAATGAGTCTTACCAGCTTGTGGAGATGATCTGACAGTTCAGAAATGTTTTCCTTTGGCAGTTTCACAAGTTTCATCTGTCAGTGCTCCTAATGGAAGAAACTCATCCTTTCTCAAAAGAATAAGCAGTTCACTCATTACACTGTTGCTTGGATGGTGAATTGAGTGGCTACAGAGGGAGGTCAGCTCAGTAGTCAATCTGCGGTCTAAGTCTGCATGCATTTTGGTTTCTAGGCCTACATAGTTTTGGTTTGCAAGGATAAAAGCCTCAAATGGAAACAGAGCTTACAGCCATCAAACAGGCCACTGCTTCGGCATGGTCACCTGTGTAAGGGGGTTGATTACAAACAAAAAGGTCTGAGATATTTTCTAACAGAAATATGCATTGTGTGCTGGATTAGATTAATAATTGTTGTTTATGTCTGTCCCTTCAGAGTCAGGACTCTGGGTCTGACAATCACATAAACACAGTGAGTCTCAAAGAAGCACTGGAAAGGTTTGATACCAGCCCCACACCTTCTGCTTCCTCCAGGAGTTCAAGAAAATCTTCACATACTGCAGTATCAGATCATTCATGTAAGCACCAACTATTGAAAATAGAATTTCCTTCCTAATGAAGGCTTCCTCTACTTAATTTTATGAAATGCATAACTGGCAGGTAATAATCATTTTATGAGAAGTGTACAGGTGAAAATACCCTTTATGATGGTTCAGACATCTGCAGACTACTCTGAAAAAGACTTTTACTTCTAGAGTACAATATCAGACACTAGTACACCCTATTTCAATCTCTAAGATTGCACTGTTGATGGATAGTTGGGGGAAAAAAGAATCCAAGCCTTAACAGTTTAATTTATTAAAAGCTTCCTGTAATTAGATTATTGCATCACAGAATTGACGTAACAATTAACATGTTTCTTTCTGTTCTTACTCTCAACATTGTCAGCAACACCAACTAAAATGACAGTGGACACTAGCACTCCTCCAAGGCAAGGCTTATCTGGTCATGAAAAGACTGCGCAAAGAAGGTCATCTCTGAGCAGTCAGGTAACTTCAGAGAAGAATGTTGTACTTAAGCAGCAGAGTTCACCTTTAAAAGCTATTGTTAAATCCATATAAGCTTTGTTTTATTTCTTCTAAAAACATAGTTTAAACTTTAGGAGTTTCTTAGAATTGCATCATTGCATCGACTAGTATGCCTACTAGTATATACTATATTCTGGTATACTAGATTTTAAAGGAATACAAGAATTAAACATATATCTATTTAGGTTTTGTCATTAGGTTTTGCAAGAATGTGAATGCATCTCTGCTTTCACTCACACAGAACTTCTTTCTGTGATTCTGGATTTTTAATACACACACACCCACACCCACACACATGTATATCTGTAAAATTGCCAATGTAATGCTGTTTGTCTCCCTAGAGAGAGCTCATACAAATTTATGACTGGGAATAGTAGTGAATACTTCCATATCCTTTCTGAAATCTTGGTAGTATGAGAAATTGTCATGCCTCATGTAGTTTGGTGGTCGTTTTCCTGTTAAACTAATACACTCACTTCATAAACAGATTGTTTATTAAAATATGTGTTTCTAAAAGTCGCTAGCTTAAGAATAAATTAAAGGTGTCAACTTCCAAACTTGTTGAAATTAAGACTTGTGAAATACTTGTAGTTATAATTTCTGTTTTATACCTACTGCTTATATATATATTTAGCAGTGGAAAAATTATATATATATTACGTAGATAATCAGTTGCTCTTGTTTTCTTAATTCTCTAATAATTAAGGTTAGATATTTCAGGAAACAATTTACTAGTTTCTACTATATGTTCATATGATGCTGTTTTGAATTTAACTCTTTAAAGAAATACTTCATGTCAAGTATGAAGTTCATTCTCTTATGATTATGGAACAATTTTTTTAATCCTAGTCTTTAAGCTCACAGTCTCTTGGACAACCAATAACACAACCAGCAATATCTCAGCCTGCGACTTTACAGCTCCAGTCTGGAATGACTCAGGTATGGATTAACTCTATTGTTTATTATTTTTTAAACAGTCTTGTTCTCCTAGAGAACAGCATTCTCCTGGAGTAATGGCACTGCCCGTGGCTTGGTAGGATGCATTGTTCACTGGGTGAAAAACAGTTTGGATGGCCAGGCCCAGAGAATGGTGGTGGATGGAGTTACATTCACCTGGCAGCCGGTCACTAGTGGGGTTCCAGAGGGCTCAGTAGTGGGGCCAGTCCAGTGTAATATATTTACTGATGATATGGACAGAGGGATTGAGGTCACCATCAGTGAGTTTGCAGATGACACTCAGTTGGGTGAGAGTGTTGAACTGCTGGATGGCAGGAAGGCTCTGCTGAGGGATCTGGACAGGCTGGATTGATAGGCCAAGGTTCAACGAGGCCAAGTGTCAGGTCCTGCACTTTGGTCACAACAATCCCCTGCAGTGCTGCAGGCTGGAGTAAGAGTGGCTGGACATTTGCTCAGCTGAGAAGGCCATGGGGGTGCTGGTGACAGCGGCTGAACATGCACCTGATGTGCTCAGGTGGCCAAGAAGGCCAGTGGCATCCTGGCCTGTATCAGCAACAGTATGGCCAGAAGGATCAGGGCAGCAATTGCCCCCCCTGTACTCAGCACTGGTGAGGGCACACCTTGAGTGCTGTGTTCAGATTTAAGCCCCTCACTGCAAGAAAGACATTGAGGTGCTGGAGTGAGTCCAGAGAAGGGCAGTGTAGCTGGTGAAGGGTCTGGAACATGAATCAGCAAGGAGTGACTGAGGGAGCTGGGGTCCTTTAGCCTGGAGAAAAGGCTTGGAGACCTCCTGAAAGGAGTTTGTGGAGGCAAGTGTTGGTCTCTTCTCTCAGGTAACAGGGACAGAGTGAGAGGAAATAGTCTTGAGTTGCACTAGGGAGGGTTAGGATTGTATATTAGGAAAAATTTCTTTGCGGAAAGGGTTGCCAGTCATTGGAGCAGGCTTCAAGTCATGGGCTGACCAGGAAATTGGTGGAGTCACCATCCCTGAGAGTATTTAAAAGCCATGTAGATGTGGCATTTAGGGACATGGTTTAGTGTTGGACTTGGCAGTGCATCAATTAAATGTTGATTCTGTTATTTTTTTCATACTCGTGAGTTGATCCTCAGATTATGGTTTATTAGTAATGTAAAGAGCAATGCTTGATTTCTTTGCTTCTGTGGAAGACTGTACTTATCTCTTGTAAATAAAATGTAATTTTTGCTCAGCTTGTAATTTATTCATTGCACTACAGCCTGTGTTTCAGTTTTCAGCTCAATTAGGAGCTATGCAACATCTAAAGGACCAGCTAGAGCAAAGAACACGCATGATAGAGGCAAATATTCATCGGCAGCAGGAGGAGTTGCGTAAGATTCAAGAGCAACTTCAAATTGTTCATGGTCAAGGACTCCAGGTGAGTTAGTGTATCACTTACAGGTTTCTTCCGTAGAGAATTTGGGCATCTGAAATGTTTCTTGGGCATCTAATTCCACAACGCGATCCTCCATATTCCCTGTCAGCTGCCATCTGGGCCTAATAGATCTAAAATCCATAGTGTCTGAAGCTGCCGTTGCAGAGGTACCTGATGTTTTACTTCCAAATGTATCTGGAATTGCCCCAGTGTTGAGCAGGTCAAGCCTAGCTTATAATCTAACCTAATTAAATGTAATAAAATGGAGTGGTTGTTAATTAATGCAAAGTTTTGCAGCCATTAGACTATTAATCCAAAATCTGCAGGATCTGGTTTTTTTTTCTTTTAGCTCAGAGGATGTTAAATCCCTGTTTCTTTGTTTCTTGAACTGTCCTATCAGGCTGAATGGCTCTACTTTGCATGACAAACTTGAAGGAGTTACTGAGCCAGAAAGACAAGAGGTCCTAGAGGGTGCATTACTCAGTCTAGCAGCTGGCTACCTGATTTCTGGTTTTTTTTAACCAGTCTATATTCTTCTATTTTTGTCATTGTCTTTTCAGCAGCTGTATTTGGAAGAAAATAATTATCCTATTGGGTTTTTCTAGTTAAAAGACCCAAACAAAAAAAACCTGATCACCTCAAACTAAGATACATTTTAAGGAAATAATTTAATATTTTCAGTCTGGATTGTGACTAAAGAGTAGAAAAAATACTTCCTGGAAGTATTGAGTATATTCCTTAAATTCTGTTGGAAGAGTAGGAGTTTCTGACTTGTGCCATTTTCAGTGTTGTATGATGTTTAGTATAAACATGCCAGCAGTAGACAGCCTTATCCATGTCTCAAAAGGAGAGATTCACAGCTCTCCTACCCCTGCAGTGTGGAGGGACCTTGTTCAGAAATGTGAAAACTAGAGAAAATACTTCAGTGCTGCACCTTCTGTCTTGTTGTAGGCTTAGGCCTAACTTTTTGTAAAGAACCTAATATTTTTGTGCTGAATTATCTTTATTACAACAGTGTTGGAAAGTTCAGTGTAATCATAATGATTTCCTGATTTTCAGGGAAGATTACTTTCTTGGTGCTATGCCTGGATCTACTAATTCAGAGATTTTCTTCATCTGATTTAGTGTTACTGAGGAAAGTCCTACAGTTTTGTCTTTAGATAGTTGTAGACTGCATTACTGGTTAGTCTCTTAAGTGGTGCTTTCTCTTTTAGTTTCTCTTTTAGAACAAATATTAAATGTTAATGTTTAGAACTCTGGAAATCAGGATTCTGATTCTTACCAGATAGAGTCTCTGAATACTGACCTTATAACTTGTGGAATTTTTTAAGATGTTCTTGCAGCAGTCAGCTTCTGGACTCAACTTTGGTTCTGTGCAGCTTCCTTCTGGAAATTCTTCAACTGTTCAGCAGCTTACACCAATAAACATGCAAGGTCAAGTTGTTCAGACTAATCAGACTCAAAGTGGGATGAACACCGGCCATATAAATACTCCACATATGATACAGCAGCAGCCTTTGCAGAGTACTGCAACACAGGTAAAATTCTATTACTGAATTTTCTGGATGGAACATTTGCTGAAAACCACAGCTGAAATACAACATCTTCCCTGACATTCCCCTGTTATGAATGAGTGTTTGAGATTGCTTAAAGAATCATCGGCAAGGGTATCAGCAAAAGCCTGATTTAATTTTAAGTGGCAGCACGACAGAGTTTGTTGGCAAGATTAACTCTACTACTTACAGGCCAGTTAAGGCACGGTAAGGAAAAAACAAGCAGCAACAAAACCAAACAAAATCCAGGCAATCAAACCAGAAGTGAACTGAGAACTCTCTGGGGAGTGTCTGTGTGTATGTGTGTGTGTGTCAGTGCATGTGACAAAAGGACAGCGAGGGCAAAGATAAAAAGGAACATGTCCTAAAAGCTTAACAGCACTCAACTTATACATTAAACCTAACAGTGTAACAAAGAAACAGCTCTTAACTTAAACCATAAACTTAACTGTAACAATTTAGCAGAGGAATAACACTCAACAGCATGTATCCCCACACAGAAGCTGGTTCTTCATGCTGAGCACTTCTAATGGGTTTGACCATTATGTGTACAGACACTCCGTATACATCTGATCTCTGTGGTCACTCTCCTCTGTACCCTTTTCCACATTCCATACTTTATTTTTGACATATGTGAAGAGGCAGACTAGTGATGCATTTTACCATCTCAGCAGTAGGCTAGTTCCAAACTTTCAAGTAAGAAATTCTTGACATTATGTGCACGTTTTAGTCTAAGTTGGGCACAGAGATGCTGAAGGAGTAAAAAGATAATTTTGAACAAACAGTATGCAAGTAGCTGAAAAATTTAGGGAAAAAGAATAACCTCAGCAGAAAAAGGAGTTAATGTAAGAGACTCTCATGTCCAAGGTCCAGTCTCACCTCTGAATTCTCAGTCAGTAGAAATACCTGTGTACTTTGAATTAAGAATTCATTTGAATAGAAAAAAAACACTGGTAGTTTTGAAGTGTGGGCAGTGGCAGCGAGGAGAACAGCTGTAGTACCTGGCAATTTTCAACTTACTATCTCAAAATTTCTTTTCAGCATAATCAACAAAATGTACTTAGTGGACACAATCAACAGTCTTCTCTTGCCAGTCAGTCACAGAACACAGTCTCGGCACCTTTGTACAACACTATGGTGATTTCTCAGCCAACAGCAGGAAATGTGGTGCAGGTTCCCTCTAGCTTACCACAGAACAACAACCAGAATGCTGCTGCAGTAACCACTTTTACACAGGACAGACAAATCAGGTAAATCTTCAAGACCTATATTTAAGATCACTTTTTATAATGGTATGTTTATGCAGCTGCACCATATACAAAAGAAACTAAAATAGCATGAAAAAGACCATGTGATTTGTGTTTCAATTGTATGGATACAACCCTTGAAATTAAACTGCCCAAAGTTTGGGCATGTTTGGAGGCTTATCAAAACCCATGTTATAGCAAAATATGACTTGGAGAAGTCTGCCTTTCTCAAGTGTATGTGATGCTTCATATGTTTTTTTTTTCCTGAAGGGACTCCAAATGTCTTTTTCTATTAACAGATTTTCTCAAGGTCAGCAACTTGTAACAAAACTTGTCACGGCCCCAGTAGCATGTGGAGCAGTAATGGTACCAAGTACTATGTTTATGGGACAGGTGGTGACAGCTTATCCCACTTTTGCTGCCCAACAGCAGCAGACACAGACTTTGTCAATAACACAACAACAGCAACAGCAGCAGCAGCAGCAGCAAAGTCAGCAGGACCATCAGCAGCAGCTCACCACAGTGCAACAACCAGCTCAGTCACAGCTGACCCAGCACCCCCAGCAGTTCCTACAGGTAATGAATGTAGAGCTGTCTACAAATTTTTCCAAGTCTGGCACTTTCAGCATTGCTAGGTTGTCCAGGGGTGCTTTACCTGAAAACAAAGCACTTAAAATACTAATCTGTGAATAAGCCCAGTGCATGAGGTAAGTTTATTCTGTAGCTGTTCTCTAAAATCACCTATTACTTAAAGGAGAGGTGGTCTTTCCTGTAGTGTTACTCCATTCATTGTCCTATCTTACATCTTTTTCCCTTTGAATTGCTGCTCTTAATTGACTGTGGGATGAAAAAACCGATGTTTCCTTTAAAACGTTTACATTTTATTTCATTAACTTTACACGTTCATGCATTAAGGTATGAGAGATGATAGTTGGTCCGGAAAGCAGCACACAGCCCAAAGCACATGTCCCAATAACATGAAGCATGAAATTCTGTCTAGGCTATAGGGGAGGCTCAGCAGCAAGTAACTTTATAGGCAGAGAGTAGGGAAGAACCTTGTTTTAGTGAAGAAAAAAAGAGATTGGGTCAAAAGAGAAGGAAGACAAAACCCCAATGAGTTTAGAAATAGGAAATCTTTAAAAGAAATAGAAGGTAGGAGGAATTGATGGGGAAATCTACTGCCATTTGTTGATTCCAATTAGTTACTGGCACATGGGTCATCCAGCATCTGGAGTTGGTGAAGGAGATGTAGTGGAGCACTAGAGAGGCTGTTCAGCAGGTTGGTACTGTCTGTGTCTCTGTTTATAAATTTAAGAGTTTATACAATTTTGACTTAATTCTGGTGAAACGGATATATGAAATACGAAGATCTCAAAAGGTCTGTTCCTACTCTAGAATTTTGTTCTAGGCACAAGTCTAGTATTTTTAATACAAACAATATTAAAGTGCTAGAATTTGAAATGAATCAAATATTCTTTAAAAAGGACAAAAGTGCCTTTTCTGCTGCTGGGGCTGATCAGTGAACAGAATCACTACAGTCACTACAGTCTGATTCTGTAGGTGGAGCAGTTGATGTACTTTCTGCTGCAGAACATTTCAGGATTGAGACATCCCAGTGCATTTGTACCCATCCTTCCTTGTTTTTCTTCAGTAATCTTTTTTTTTTATTTCAAGAAGAATACTGTTAAAACTAAGTACCATTTCCAGTAGTAATAAGTCCCCTTCAAAGGGAATGTTTGGGTCTGCAAATCCACCTTTTTTTTTGACTGTGCGTTTTGTCTGTGGGAAATAAATGTGATCTGTGCCAAATCATGCACTACTTTTTCATTTGACTGCAATGACAGTTACCTACACTTACTCAAATAGATTCTTTATGCCCTGCTGTGGTTTTGTGGTTTGAAATGAAGAAAAATTGCCATGTGTTCCTACCTATGGCCACAGAAATTCCAAAGACCAATTACAGCTGCTTTATTCATTGGTCAGATGCAGTGATTAAATATATTAATATGAAAAAATCTTTGCATTGTTTGCTCAGCTTAAGTAGCCAAATCTGAAGTTTATTTTGATTGAACCCTTACAAAAAGTTAAAAAACAGCTAGGCCTGTGTTTCTCAGTGCAGCAGGAAAAACAACTCTTTTTCTGTTTTCATGTTTTAGACATCCAGGTTACTTCATGGAAATCAGTCTGCTCAGCTTATACTCTCTGCTGCTTTCCCACTACAACAAAGCACTTTCACTCAGTCCCACCACCAGCAGCATCAGTCTCAGCAGCAGCAGCTGTCACGACACAGAACTGACAAGATGACTGATCCTTCCAAAGTTCAGCCACAGTAGTGTGGCGCTGCCTCTTTGAAGCAAACTGCCAGGAGGGGCTGCCCCACAAACAGTTGCACTGAAGCTACAGAGGTAACAGTACGAAGGCTTTCTAGCACCATGGTGTTGAGATCTACTTCTGACTTCTGGAATCTGTTAAGAAAAGCCACAAGATGATGATGGGGACATGGCCAACTTTGAGAGTTGCCCCAGTTTCTGAGTTCTAAAGGATTTGCTGCCATGTTGTAATTTGTCCAGGTGAAATCTCCAAATGTGACTGAAATGAGAGTGATGCTGAAAATATTGGTATTTTTATCAATCCTGTACATTTTTAAAGTATTAAAATGGACATGGAGCAATTGTTTTGAATTAGCAGGAAAAAATGCCAGAAATATAGTCCAAAAACCATCTAATTTTTTTTCAGATGATTACAGGACAGTAAATATTTTGAAAATGTTGTGTGAAATCCAGTTCTCTGTTGTACAGATGCTGTAAAATATTGTGTATATGTCTGCATAAAAGGAGAAAGAGCAAAATATTTTATATGATGCATGAAAATGTAATCTGTTATTTGTAGGTTTGAATATGTTTCCCTAAATTCTCACGCCATACTCAGACTAATGTTTTCCTCTGTTCTACCCTTTTGTTTACAACATGATGCATCATTATTTTCACCCTTAATGTGGGCACAAGTCTCTTGTTTGTGCTTTGTCCGTGATGTCAGGGTTTGTTTGGTGAGGTATAGTGTGTTGGTTAGTTGACTGCTTGAAGTTAAATTATTGATGAAGCTGTTTGAACTGGTGATCATGCATCAGGGTTCAGGACATTCAGATTCGTAAATATCATCCATCATTTCATAATGAATTCATCATTTTATTTGAAAAATAGGAATTTGCACTGCTTTCTTGCGGATGGTTTGGAATTTTATTCCCCAAAGCTATCTTTTGATATAGTTCATAGTTGGAAAATATTTATGTAAAAGGTTTAAAAAAAATGACAGTAATTTTCAAGAATGTTTCAGTTATAGGAGTAATTTGCACAAAAATATATTTACATTTAATAACCTTTTGGGCACTTTTTAACCACTTTCTCTGTGGTGAGAATTGTAACTTGTTAAACCATGTTGGAATCTTTTTATTCTCCTTCAAAAATTAATCAGAACTAATTCAGGGTCATTTTAACAACAACAACAAAACCCATAGTGCCTTGATTTTAATTCAGGTGATAATGTTGAACATCTTGAATTACAATGTCTTGAATCTGTAACCATTTTCAATTTTGAAGTCTTAGCACATTGTCAACCAAACTTGTGTATCTACTTCATAGATATTTCTGTATTGTGTTAATTTTAACAGTGGTCTGAGTTGAGACCATGAGTATTTTTGACTGGTACTCCCCCTCAGACAGTAGCCAGAAATACAGGAGTCTCAAAAATCTCAGATCTTTAAGGTAACACTCTTAAAAAAAAAAAGAAAAAAAAAAAAGGCAAACCTTAAAAGACAGGACTCCTTTTGCAGAAGGAAGAATAATAAGCTGATTTTTTAAACGTCATTTTTGGAAGCATTTGAAGTGTGTTTTGGGGGAGATCATGATTGCATTTAACACTACCAGGTATTGATTTAAGAGCTGTCACTGAACTAAGACTTCAGAAGGCAACTTCACTTTATAAAGAAAATAAAAAGTTCCAACAGATATGTGCTATTTAAGTAAATGTTGGTAGGTTTTTATGGTACTAGTTTGTGGAAACCAGAACTTCAGAGGAAAATTAATAAATGCTGATAGATCTGATAATTAATTAGAAACAAAAACCAGTAAAAGCAGTTAAAACTAGTGCTAGGGAGAGAAAGCTGGATTAATCTTGAATACTAAGGAGGAGTTGAATGAATGTAACCAAATGGTGATGGTCTATTTTGTACTGTGGAACAGTTTGATTGTATTACTGGATGAACCAAACCCGCAGGAGGTAATACCAGTTTAGCCAAGCCTTTGATGCCGTTGGTTACGTTTTGGGGCCAGCCTTTGCCTCTGCACGTGTCCCAGCATTAGAGCTTTGTTATTCCCCAGTCATAAAGCAAATGCTTGGCACCAAAAAGCCAAGCAGTGAACAAGGAAGGAGAGTGTGAGAAACACAGTACCAAAGAGAATCCGCTTGCTCTGTGCTCCGAGAAGCCTATTGCAACCTGGAGCAAGGAACAGAAGCCAATACCAAACATAGCAAGAAACACTTTCCCTTCTTTAAAGGGATTTCTGGCATTCTTCAGACTGGGATAATTGTCAGAGACCTGTTTCTATAAAGTTCTATGTTAAGAAATCCTGCCTTTGTCTGCTATCCCTACCACTCCATTCCTCCTGTTTCTGTGTGAAGCTGCATTGACTAGAGGTCTGTGCTATCACTTCTTTGCCTAATGGAAAATAGGTTAGATACAAATTTCTTTAACCAATTACAATAAAATATAGCGCTAAAAAAGAAAACTCGGAGAGCTTTAATAGTGCTGTTAGAACTACTGAATAGTGGTAAAATAGCTGTATTAAGCTATTATACTGGGAATTACAGAAATTAGAGATACCAGACAGACAGTTAATGGTGCAGCTTTTAATATAAAGCTTCATTTCAACTTTTCTTCCCATTCTCCCCTCCCCAAATACTCTGGTGTGCTGCTACAGGTCTGTCAGTAAAAAGGCTAAACTAGGAGCAGGAAATTAGATGATGGGATAGCATGGCTGCTGAAAGAGAATATAGAAATATATGCTTTGATCAAGAAGCTTTTTGTAGCCTCAGAGAGAGGTCATTCAATTACAGAACCACCAGCTAGTAGAGCAAGAATAGAAGATGGGGAAATTCTAAGAAACTGGAAAAAATATAGCACACATTTGAAGAATTCCTGACGTGAATCGGGCAAACCTTACAAAGGCAAGTGTGTAGAACTTGGTCCAGATTGTGTGCAAGTATGGAGATGCTTTGTTCACAAGTAGTGACTAAAAAGTGTATAACAGGTCTGCAGCTTCCCCTGTTGCTGAATCAATTGCTGAACTGTCCTTGAGTTTTAGTGAGAAGAGGACCAGGCTGTTGCCTCTTTCTTAATCAGCCTTTTGCTTCTGCCCAACTCATTTACTACAGACTTACTTGCAACATCCTGATAAATAGCACGACAGTAAATGCTGTGATGCTGCAGGTTCTGGAGCAGAAATGTTGCAGAACGACTCTGACAGAAGGGAAGGAGTCTGTTAAGGGGAGGATTGTATTTGTGAAGAAATGGGCTGGTGATACATAATGGAGTGAAGAGGACGGCATTTGCATGGAGTTTAGGAGACAGACATTGTCTGCAATGGGTGAGGCTTTGAAGAAAAGTGTGTGGGATAACTTCAGAGAGAAAAAAGAATATAGCTATTTTTATATTATATTTAATATATATTATATTTGTATATAAATATGAAAGGATTCTAGTAGGAGCTCTCCATATGCCTTCCACTTCATCTAGAAGGTTTACCTTCTGCACTACAGTTCCAGTGTGTCACCACCTTCTGTGGGCATCTTGCCTACTGCCAAACACCAAAATTAGTAACCCAGCATCCTTACAGGAAATAGGTTTCATTTCAGCTTTATGTAAAAATGAGTAAAGTAAAGATATATCAGGCAGTTTTTCACAGGAAAAAGAAATTATCTTAAGACTTAAATAGCACTTTCTCTTTTTGGTTGGTTTTTTTGGTTTTTGTTTTTTTTTTTTAATTTTAGTAATAACAAGCACTTTACTGAAAAGACTATTTGAAAAACAGTTTATTTCTTTAGTCAGTGAAACTGTTAAAAAGGGGGTGCATCCAGGAATAACACATAAAACTGTCAAGAGAGACATTTCTGGAAAATGTTTCTTTATTCTGGTGATCCTTTGAGGTTTAAAGTGCAGGACTAAAAAGGCTTCTAAAACCAGTTGCCTTTGTGTTTTATGTGGCCAGGGGAAGGGATTAGGGATGATAGCTTCCTTGGAAGGAGGCTTTTTAAGTTGCACAGTTGCCAATGAGAGAATCATCTGGAGGCTCATTTGCCTGCTCAATAATTCTAAGTGTCCCTTAGGATTATAAATTGTGTGGAAATGTTCTGAAGGTTTAAAGATGTGGCCTTTTTCAAATGTTAAAGTCGATTCAAGAATAATTTATATTTTCAGAGATTTAACCCAGGTATTGTTATGAGTGTTTTAAATGTCAAGGCATCAGGAGATGTCAAACATGTCAGATTCATAAGCTTCTCTATTTGAAATAATTATTAAAATTAGATGTACAGTCAGAGGGCTGGAAAATGGTTATTTTGATTAAAAGGGAAAAGAGACTAGTTTTAATAATTAACCTTTTATTTTTTTACTTATCCCTGGTGGAAAAAATTGAAGAGAATAAAATGAATTTGGATTTAAAAAGACATATTTAAACTAATCATAGTAGATGAGACAACTGTGAGAGAACATTTGAAATTGTCTTGGTTGTCCATGAGACTGGGTAGTTGCTTTTTCACTAGCATGATTTTTAACACTACATTCCTTGTCTTTTTCTTTTTTTGTCTTTTTTAAACAGGTGATTTTAAACTCTGCGATACTTCATGCTATGCCATCTGCATGAATTTTGCCAGCATGATATGCTATATTCAAAGAAAGTATACCTAAATAAAAAGGAAGGGGGGGGAACAAAACACTGTGTCTGAAAAAAATATTTTATGGCCTAATAACAGAGACCCCAGCTATGACTGAGAGATGCTGCATTAATAGACAATCAATCAATGGGTAATTATTTATGAAACACTTTCGGGAATGGTCTTAAAGATGTAACTGCTTTGAAAGCAGTTGGTGAGTTGTCTTTTTCTAACAAGAAAGGTAAAAAATATTTATTTTCAAATATATCAGATTGAATTTTGAGTTTTTAAGCAGTGTTGATTTCACAGTGTCTTGGGTTTCAGTTTTGTTTTGTATTTTTTTAACTGGCATTAGATTTATATACGTAAAAGAAAACAAACAGAAAAACCCTAGTGCCGTTCATATTGACGTCAGGAAATGTAGATACAGTTCCTTGGTGTTCATGTGACCATTACTAACTGTCAATTTTTTAACTGAATAAATGTAACTCATTTAAAATTTTGCTTTCTGTAGCTTCTAAGGTTCTAGAAGTTTTTTCTGAGTTGCTTGATGTCAGTTTTATCCAAGTTTCACAGTGAAGCGCTCTTACCCTTCCCACGACTGTACCAAAGGCACTCTCTCTCCCCCACCCACAGAACTGACTTGTGAGAAGTTGCTTGATGTCACTTTTATCTTCTCTCCCCTACCCAGACAAATGACTTGTGAGATTTCAGTAAAAATGCATACTGTATTTTTTCCTTGTCTTCTCTCTGTATCTCTTTATAAACTGATGCCCCACTCTAAAGGCTAGAGACCTCTGATTTGTGTATTTACATTACTGCCTTGGAATTTACTCACGCAGCACTCAATTGAGTGTGCACAGCTTAAAACTGCTTTCATACCTTCACGTCTACAGTTCCTGTTCCTGCCAAAGGATGGAGCAGCACTGCAGCAGGTTTGGATGGGCAGAGCCCTTCCCTCACTTTCTGTCATGGGCAAAACATCTCTCTCCTTAAATTGGTGCCACTCCTCTCCCTGGGTATTTCTTCTGCTGGTGAAATGTCAAGGAGCGGTGTTTCTAAAGGAGTAGAGGTGGTCTGAAACGTTGGCTGTGCCACTGAGCAAGGAGGCAGAGACCTGCGTTTAGCTGCAGGCACAATTTGAGATAATTCCAAATTACTTAAATGTTCACGGAAAGGAGGGCGGGAAGAAAATTGTGTAATTGAAACTGAATCCCTGGAGAAAATGATAAATACACGTAGCCATTTTTACAGTCTGCAGTACTTTCTTCTTCTGTAATATCACACCAGATGCTCAGAGGGAGATACTGATCTTTGAGAATTAAATAATACTTGTGCAAGCTGTATATTACTTCTATATGCTATGAGGCCCCTGTGCCTCAGGAGTGAAACAAAATCAGCTGTAGAAGTGTTGTAGCTGTAGTTAAGAACTGTCACCACCCATCAGTGATAAGACTGAGAGCATGTAGCAAGCAAGATTGTCAATTTTCTTAAAATTGAACTTTGGAAATAGCAGTACATTTTTCCATAATCTTATTATCAAGAAGAGTGGTAATTAAAACTGCTGCCACACCTGAAGCAATTCTGCTAAATGGCATTTTGCTGTCATGCAAAATCCATGTTTATATGAGAACGAAGCTGTTAATAAGCACTTGTAAAGATTAGCAATTCAAAGGTTAGTTGTACTTGACTCTCAAGTATTAATGATATAAATTCCAGATTTCAGCTGTTTCAGGGTAACATAAAAGCAAGAGCCTTTCTAGCATTCTTTGTAGCACAGTCTCTATCACTGTCAAACCCTTTGGCAAGTACATTCTCCTTTGGAAAGTAAAAGGAAGTAATCCCAAAGAAATGAACAGCTATTGTACATGCCCATGTCGATGGGAAACGCTACAGAAATGACCCTGCATCTCCATTAGCAGAAGTCTGTAGCTGTAACCTGCCCAGGGGCCTTACAAGGTCATCTCTGGAAAAATGCCACGTCAGTACAGCAAGTGCCATTACATCATTATTTCCATGGCTCTGGAAATTAAGAATAACTCAGATTCTATTAGGACGAAACAGTCTGAGCCTCTTGATTCAAGATCTGATTTTGTTTTTAAGTACACAGTATCTGGGACAAACATGGAAGTACACTGAACTACCAATCTCTTTCTAGAAACAAAACTGCTCACGTGAATCTGGTGGCAGCATTCCAGAGCTAGCCTGAGCAGGAGGGGCAGCTGAGGTGAGGGACAGCCTGTATGGCAGCAGGCTGCCTCTTGCAGTGCTCAGGGAACACATCCCCTCTCTCACTTCCACGTTTTCCAACTTGGTGTCTGACTCACAGATCCCAAAACAGCAAGCGCAGGCACCAGCCCAGCACACACACACCTGCTGGCATTCGACCTAGGAAGAGCAGGCTTGCTGGCCATCTGGTCCTGTACTTTGGTTCAACAGGTTTCCCTTGAAAAACTTTGTCCTGGCAGGATGGAAGATTAGTTTATCTTGGTCTTGGCTAATTGTCTTTTGCCATATACAGAGTAATGAGATGGGCTTTATCTAAGGATTGGGAATAGGCACCTTTGAAAATAACAATCACAAGCTTTTCTCATTGTAAATATTTCAGTTGATTTGAGAATTTTCCATCCCAGTAGAACTGACCATCATCTCTATTCTACTCCTATTGCGTGGAAGTGAGGAATTGCTGGCTCTGTGCAATGTGCATTCAGAGCTGTGAATTCCTGCTTTAGATGCTGCTTTTGAGCTTCCTTTGGCAGCAGCTGAAATCAGCTGCATCTCACCCAGCAGGAAGAGCTGCAGGATGGATGGAAACCTGTAGTGGACAGTGGCCCATTTGCTATGTTGCAGACACAATAGTTTGCAGAGCCTTCCCTTCAACACTTGAGCTCTCACTCACTGCATTTCACATTCTCCATCTACAACAGAACAAGAAAGCGCACAGGATTGTGTCAATCAAGGCTTCAGCTGGTTACCTTATATATAAATGCCCACATAAACTACATTGCTTATATCTCAAGTATCCAGGTATTTTGAGACAGAACAGCGGCACAGCCCTCTCGCTGGCAATGTGCTACAACAAGATATCTGATAAAAACTGCTAAAATCCCAGCCCTCGAATCAGACAACAGGGGAGAGCTGGCCAGGGTGCAAGTCCTTTGAGACACTGTGGAGGGACAAAGCCAAGTCTGTGCTGGAAACTGCACAGCAGACACTGCACTGCTAAGAGTATGTCACTGCATCCCTCCGTCACCTTCAACAGTCTTTCCTTATGTCCCAACTCGATTCTTTCAACTGTGAAAAATTCCAACAGGCACTCAACAGTGTTAAATCACTGTCACTAGTAGCAACTACTAAAGCACCTTTCAAAGCTTTTACTAAAATTTCATGAGCTATCTAATTTCATGCTAGACTCCCAACAAGTCAATGTTTGTGCTTTAAAAAAAAATCAAAAAGCTGCTGTAATGGCTCTATTCAAACTAACCTGTCTAGCTGATCTTTGAGAGCAGCCAAATACATTGCTATGACTGGGCAAAAGCAGCACTTGGCATCTGTGTAAGTTTGTTATCATAAAATATAGATGTGGAAGTTGCAGAGATTTGTTCTGCAACTTAACGCTCACCTCTACAAACAACCTCTTGAAAAGCTTCTGTTCTGCTCTTCCGTAGATCCTATGAAGCTAACTTTTCATATCAAAATAGCATTAAGCAGCACACATAAACTTTGGGAAGCTTCTACAATTAGAGCATGGTGAACTGGGTTGGCATTTTGGATTTTGAAAAATCAATTTCTTGTCTTTTCCCAATTACATTTCTAGTCCTAAAAAGAAAAATCAGGTGGCACCACGATTACCCTGCCTGGGACACCACTTCTGATTAACAACAAGAAGCTGTCCGACAAAGTTAGAAGTTTAGGCTCTTCCCTGCAGATCCCTGTTACTGCCCTGTTTTAACATGACCTCTGCTACAACCACACTCCTTACAGGAGCTGAAACTCATCATGGACAGTGTTGGTCCTCAGATTGTGGGAAAGAAGAGGCTCCACGTTTTGGCTACAAAGTTTGCTTCAAAAGAAAAGAATAAAAAAAAAAAAAAAAAAAAAAAAAAAAAAACCACCACAAAAAACCCTTAAAACAACCCAAAAAGACCCCAAACCATACAGTTCCTTCAGGCCATGACATGAACATGTAGACCTGGAGCCCAAAATGGCAGCCTGTTTTCATACCACGGTGCGTGCCTGGCATTGCACTGCTATGGTCTGAAGAGTTTGAGAAATGTGGCATTAATTTTCTGGAAAGAGAAACCTAAGGGTTAGATTAGGGGCTACTGTGTTTCTGATCTACAAATGGAATGGTCAAATCTGTAATGCTCCATTAGTACTTCAGCTTCAAAAAAAGGCAGATTCATAATATTAGAAACCATGTCTTCTATCTTCCAAGACTGCTACAAGGTAGATCTTAGTGGGTTATACAGGCTCAGAATCCAAATCACCATTGTAGAGCAGAGATAAGCATGTACTTCTGCAACCCATGTATCTTCAGTGCTCAACATTTCCAAAGGCTTTATAACACTGACACTTGTCAGTAACCAAAATAAATTTTGTAAACTTTCCTCACTTAAAGTACATAATCACTGGGTAAACCTTTGTGGCAAGAATTATGGCAGCCATCAAAACCAAACTGAAAATAACACAAATTGAGACACTATGTTTTATTAATACTCTTTCAGATTACATTTCTATTCCTAAAAAGAAAAATGAGGAATACATCTAAACCTAAGAATTCCATTACTGCTCAGTCCTGGGAATAGAACATGGTTAAAGTTGGACCACTTCATTACTTTCTGTATACCTTAATATCAAAAAAAAAGTCAAATAATACAGCCAGATTGCATATTGAACACAGTAGGTTGTTAATCACCCCACATCAATTTCCTGATAAAAATCCCTGATTAAGAAGTTTTCCCTCTAAATTAAGTTTATAACATTCTCTGTTGGTTGGCTCAGCCACTGGATGGCATAGGAACTGCTCCCAGGTTTCTTGTTGCTTAGATTACCCAGCCTCAGGTGCACCACGGAACCACCATCTTTGGAGGTGGAGCAGCAGTTTTCTCCTTAACACAGTCTGCTTCAAGAGGCCTGAAGAATCAGCTCTTGAAAAAACAGGAAAGGTGGTTGTGTGTATTGGAGGAAGAAAAGAGGAATTCCCAATACTCTGGAGAGTAGATCCTTGAACTCAGCTGAGCCAGGTCCAGCAAGTGAGAAAACCACTCAAATCCCACTGTGGGAGCAGGCACCACAGCACAAACCAACCAGACAATAAGCAGAACTCCACTGCAGAAGCTGTCCATAAATGCATCAGTCCCATGAATCATCCACTATAAAAGTTCAGTGTCTCATCTTCAGCATTGTTTAACTAGAATTCTGTACATTATATACAAAAATGCACAAGGATAACTGCTTGATGCTTCCAATCCTTGTTCTTTGACAGCAATGAAAAATTTTAAAAACCAGAGTCTGGACTTATAAATAGTGCAGAAAATGCAAATGCTAAGAAGACAACGCCTCCTATGATTGAGGGTGAAAAGAAAACAAAACAAAACAAGAAGAATTCAGGTATCAAAAAGTAATTCTCTTCCATGACATATTACAGACGTTATTTTTTTTAAATGTCTGATTCCCAAATAACCTTACTTAAAAATTCATGCTACAAGCAGTGGATGTTGTTTATCTCAGTATTGGAATGCCTATATGCCAACCCACTGTCTAACTGCACCCCCAACATATAATTAGCATTTTTTGCATCTTTTAGGCAACTGCACTGAAAGAAAAAGTACCAAAACCATTAACAGCTTACGATGGCCACAATCTGCTAGAGGCTGGGACAGAATTCTGGGGAAGCACCACTGTATATGTTCCCCAACTCTTTAAACAAACTAACATGCTAAAAGGATCTTTGGTTTAATCAAAGGCTATTCCTGTGGCTCAAGATCCATATTGTGCTTATGAAACCACTGTTAGATTAGCATTTTGTCACCAATTTCCTTGGCAAACAAACACAACAGAGTGCATGTTTCGCTTTAAGCAGTGAAGTTGGTTTTTTACCACCTCTGCAACTACAGAACAAAGTAGTTTTCACTGCTTTTAAATGGTTGGTGTAAGTCATTAGGATGCAGTTCCCTTGCTCACCTGACAGTCTAGACTCAGAATTGCAACAGAATTTCTATTATCCATTGTCAAACAACAAATACTGTAAATTTAAAATAGTGTATTTTCTTCCTCTGCTGTCCTAAAAGAAGTAGCTAATAGTGAAACAAAATAAGGTGGGATGTAAGACAGACTCAAAAAAATCCCCAAGTAATCCAAAACAAACCACTAGTTTTTATGGGTTTTCCAAAAGTTTTGAGAAACACTGTTCCCAAGCAGCAGCTCTTGTGCAGCTCTTTACACCACAAACATTACCAGCATTACATGTTTTTGGTTGGAGTGAGTTTTCACTTACCAGTCCTAACAGAAATTTTTTGTGCTATCATTCTCCCTCCAATAACTGCTAAACCAGTGCATAGGCAATGTCCCACTGTTCCTCCTACTGCCACACCATAGGGGTCCTGAGGAGAAAAAAAAGCGCACAAAGGGATAAATCAGCACAGCTGAGAACCCACTGGTCCTACAGCAACCTCAGAGCAGTGCTTTGGTTCCCTGGTTGCAGACTGCCAAGCATGGAGGATACTGTCTGGTGATTCCTCTGCTCTGCTGTTCAGCACTGTCTTAAAGACTAGCAACAGTGAATATCAGCTGGTGAGACAGACTTAAATCCAGCCTAAGATAGGAGCATATAGCATGTTTCAGCCATATAGCATCCTTAATTATATATTATAATTATTCTATTATATATAATTTGTTAATTATAGATCCAGAAATCGCTCTGCTGTAGTTAACCCAATAAGCAACCTCTAGAGGGAAGGTAGCAGCTGTTGAGAAACACAATATGTATCAGCTGGAAGAACACTAACCTATCTATAAAGAAAGAGAGAAATAAGTCCTTGAACTGCAAATGAAAGCTTTCAGCAGCTACAACATTGCAAGTTCTTTGCCCTGCTTCACCCACTTGTGCTACACACTCTGCCCCGCTCCATCATCCAAAGAGGGAAGCATAAGCATAGAGGATCTGAAGTCCAGAGGATAATAAATTATTTTATAATTTACTGTCAACAACAGCTTTTCACATCACTGAATAACAAGCAGTTCCTCAGTGTGTGAACAGCTGCACTACATAAATAAAGAGGTTTCTCAGATCTCCTTAGAAATTACACAGTTAAGGACAGCATATGTCCCCTGCTCATCTCTATGTGGCACTTTTAGTTCCAAGAGGAAAAAAAAAAACCAGCTGCTGCTATCACCTAAGGAATGCATGAAATCTCAAAAGAGGCGAACAACAAAACTGTTTAAGATATTCTGTGGTTTGAAGACAACACTCACCAGCCCAAAAGAACCAAAACAACAAGCCAGTGAGAAAAGGTGGTGAGCACTAAGCAGTCAGCAGCTTGGAAAGCACCAAGAAGTGCAGGAAGAAGCAGGGCTGGGCCAGAACAAAAGGCCCCAAAGATCAGGACCCAGAGTACCTGGATATCCCTACAGCCAGCAATTACCTATACAACCCTCACTGGCAGAAGGTGGACCTCATCCCCCCATTCCATCATAATAATTCACTGATTTTGAAAGCCAGTATCAAGATACCTTCACTTCATTTTTTGGTTGGCAGCACTCTTATGAACATTTCATATTCTACAGGTACAGCCCACAGGCTTTAACTACAGTGCTCAGCACTTCACAAACCAGACTAAAGAGTCCGACAGACACTTCCTAAGGGGATACTTAGGAAATGCAAACCAGAAGGCAACAATCCCCTGTAAAAAGATGGGCTTAAGCAACTTGCCTAGCAAATTGGGCAGAGGTTGTAGTGCTTCCTTTTTTTCCAAGAACAATGAGATCATCCTCTCCTGCTGTTAGCTCTAAACATCTTCCCTACACTGTAACAGAGACAAGAGGTTCCTGCAGGTTACAGCCTCCTTCATTACACAGCCCTGATTTATCCCTAGGGAACGTCTGAAAGTGCACCTGAAAGAAGCATGAATCCTAGGGAAAAAAATGTAAATTATCTCAATGCATGAAAGAGCACAGGCAAGCTACTTATGTTTATTAAAAGCATGACTATAAGCCTTCATCTTCCTTTAAGTGTAATACAGTTATATACACTCCAATCACGACAATGAGTATAATTTAAGTTACAGCATTATTTAGTGCCCAGCAGTTTAGAGTTTACTGTCCTCCTATACACTGTACCATATTAACTCATATTTTAACAAAAGGTATCTGAGGAGGTTATCTTTCTAACAGTTTAAAGCTTGATGGAATGGAAGTATCTTTTAAAGTTACCCAGTTAAAACCACAAAGAGCAAAGAAACATCTCTTCTGTAACATTTCTCAACACTGTAACAAAGCCCAATTGATTTCAGCTGCATGACATAAAGCAGCTATTTCCAGAAATGCCAGTGCAGTCCCAATCATGTAACAGTAGTTTTAATACTACACAGAGCTTCAGTGCATTTACTGTCAGGTCTTGACACAAACTACGTAAGGCACACCAAGGCAGCAGGTGTGAATCTGATACCTCCTGCAAGAGTGTTTTGCCTCACATCTCTCTATGGGCAACCCAAAGCAGGCAAAAGAACAGCAGGGATTCTGCAACACTCACCTCTCTCGCAGCCAACACTATGGTTGTTAATTGGGAACGATCACCCCATTCTGCTAAAAATGTTAAAGTAAAAGCTTGAACAAAGATTGGTGAAATAAAGTGTAGCCACTTCTTCTGAGGTATAGTGGTGCCTGGCCCAGATTCCACATCTCCTGGCCCATTTAACAGTTTAGTTCTCTGAAGCTGTGGAGGTCAAGGGAAAAAAAAAAACAAAAACAAAAAACCAAAAAATAACCATAAAATTAAAAATGCCATCTAAACAACCCAAATAAAACACATAACAGTAAAGCTAGACATTCAATTTCTAGAATGTTATTAGCCACTGCCTGCTGCACTATCAACATATTTATACAGTCACAATTACAAAAAACATAGCTAAATATATGCACACGTGTGTGTGTCTGGAAATATACACACATTTATGCAGTTGTAATCAGCTCTAACCTCTGATGATTGTCCATCTTGTACTGCTTACAAATAAAGCATCTGACCATAAAAAAAAATAAAAGTAGAGCCAAGAATAAATTGTTGGTGTCCTCTATGCTAGTATTGCATTAAAAACACGTCAAAAACACCCACACTAAGCAGAAGGTCCCTTCTCTCCTAAGAAGCCAGGCTTGCCACAGGACTGGAATCACCTGCTGAAAGAGCCTGCAGGGACCACTTCCAACCCCATCTACCACACATTATCTGTGTCAGTTTATCAGTTACAGACACAGCTGAACACCCCAAACAGAAGCTCCAATTCTTCCGGAAACCTGCTGTAACTAACAGCAACTTTATGACTTACTTCCTCATCTTTTTTTTTAATTTCTGCTTGAACTTCCTCCAGCTCTTCCTGACCCTCATCTGGACTCATTTTCAAGCCTTCCCGAAGCATTCTGATGCCGAAGATTGCGAACAGTGCTGTTGACACATAGTACGTGTACACGCGAGGAATGACCGTGGTGGCATAGCCAAACAAAACTGAAAAGAAAACAAATGTGTCATTTAAAAAAATAAACATGAGGATCATAATTGTTTTTCCCATATCTAAGAAATGCTTGCTAGCATTTCTGCAATCCAAATATCCACTGATAAGTAAATATTGCATCTTTTGTTAGTTTTGTATCATTTTCTAAGTTTTTGGAAGATAACATGCTAGAAACTCCAACCTTTACTGGTTATGCCAGAGACTGAAGTCCACTAAGACACAGACAATGCACTCCAGCCAAAGCTGAGGTGCTGCTGTTCCTGAGAGCCAGTCCAAACAACATTATCTTTGCCATCAAGGTCTATGCAAGTCCTGCCTTTCTCCACACACACCACGAATCTACCACCTGTAATCCTGTTAGATTAGTCATAGTGTACTCCAGTTAATTCCACTTACATGTTGGATAGCATCTCTTTCCAATCATTTCATTTATCAGATAAAGTTAGAATAAGATTTTCAACGAGATAAATCTACCAGGCATATCTACAAATCATCCAGCTGGGTGAATCCAGGTCTGTCTTCCTTTGCCAAGTGCACATTACTGTTCCCTTGTCCCCAATGTTCCCCACATATGCACGTGACCGACTTTCATCTTTCTTTATTTCAAAGGCAGATCCCACTTACAGACTGAAAAGCAATCTTCCCAGCATGTCTTTTAGAGGTATTGAGGGTGATTAAACTAAGCCAAAACTAGTTCTTAAATAAGAAATATGTATCCAGGACAAACTACTTAGTTTTCACAAAGTAAGACCACTTAGCATTTTTTTTGACAGAAAAAGGCCTATATAAATGGGAAGAAATAAAAAGTCCATGCCTTATATTCATGGTTGTTTGGAATGTGCACTCACAAGTGTTTCTGCTGCTTTATTCCACATGCATTTAGCTAAAAGGAAGCATATTACCAAATGTGCTTTTTGTACACATCTTTTTAGTTGAAAAATGCACTCCAAAGTTACTACATGATCTGGAAATAATTCTGCACTGCCACTACCAGAAGTAAGAATGAGACCAGAATTAATCAGCCTTATTACTCATAAACACAGCACATACATACACAAATAGCAGTGCTATTCACAGATAAATAAACCAGGAGTTAAATTGAACTTCTTTAAAAAGACTGAAAACACTGCAGTAAAACAATGCAAGAAAGCTAGACAAAAAAGCTATCCTTTCCTTAGCATTTCCTACATACATAAGCATAGACACAGTGAAATAATCAGAACTGTAAGAGAGCTTATTTTGTCAAGCACAGCTTGAAAAAATATCCCAAGTAGATTACTTAGAACTAAAGAGTTTAATGAATATGTCTTCATGAAATCAAGGTGGGCAAACCCTCCAGGAATTTCCAAACTCAGCTTGTACAAAACAAGGGCAAGAGATAGGAAAAGAAAAGGGTGTGGGGGAGGAAGAACCAAACAACAAAACAAGTTCCTTTCTGAAAAGGGAATAAATAATTGGGAACCTCTAAACTGTGAGATAAAAGCAGAAAATGAAGCTTCTATGAGAAACCATTAAAAAAGGTTTGAAGAAAATTTGTATAGAAAAAGGGCCATAACGGGCAGGAGAAATAACACACAATGCAAGTGGAAACTGCTCTAACTAAAGCTGCAATAATCACAGCAGTGTACACAGCAACAGCTACACCCCCAAAAACCATTCACAGAAACACTTGCCAAGCAGCCTGCGCCAGCGGACTGGCTGTCTCCAGCATGTATAAACCAATCACCACTATTTCAAGTGTTTCTAACAGGGGCATGGTTAGAATGAGCACACAGACAAACTCTGTGCTGCATCTGGTGTACCTGAAGGCTGCTCCATTTTACAATCACAGCTACGTAAGTGCCCACAGCTACAGGCTCCTCAAGTGTCACCTGCTACCTTACTTCCCACTTCTGCCTCTCTACCTTCCACTTAGGCAGTTCCCAGCACACATCCAAACAGCTATGTGTGCGGGAATACGAGTCAGATGAGGAAAATGTGTCATCATACAAAGAATCTTTTGCCTTAGGAGGAAAAACAGAAGCCACTCCCACATTCCCTTTAGGCACACTAATTTAATAGGAGAAAAAAAAAAAAAAAGTAAACCAGTCCAAAAATCATAGGAAGTGCTTAGGCTCTCCCTTTCATTCCCCTTCCTTAAACCCCAGTTGAAGCCTAGGGAACACAAAGACTTCATTAGAGGAAAGAGCCTAAATACTCCATCTGAGATTCCATGCTCCACAGGAAAAGCTTCACACTCCTCAAAACAGAAAACTGCATTTACGTACTACCTGCATTCCAGTAAGGTTTTTTGATAAACACATACCCATCATTTCTTGAGAGATAAAACACCCAGAGTGCTAACCTGACAAACACGTCATCAGTCCCAGGGCCAGCATAGCTCCGGCCAGCACGGTCAGGCGGTTGTAGCGCATGGCCATGATGGCCGCGATGAAGAAGGTCTTGTCCCCCAGCTCCGACACGATGATGACCGATATAGCAGCCACAAAGGCATGAATAAAGCCCAAGTTAGTCTTGTCAGCTGACTCTTCACTGACAATGTGGACTGGAGCAACTAGTGAGGAGCCTTTCTGTAAGAAGCGGGGGGGAGAGAAAAAGACAAAACAAATCCTAAACACCATTAGGCTTGAATGCTTAGTACCCAGAAATAGAAAGCCTTGTATTTCTCCTGCCATACCATCCGGTGTACAGTGACATTTTAGGCAGATACACCTCTCATGCTCATTAATGATCATTAACTAGCTCCTGGCTGCCACCCACCTCAAATTGCCAGTTAGCAAGAGGATCCTGCTGATTATTAAAACATTACTTCACTGTGCACACTATTACCAGAACATGAGAACCACCATCACAATAAAACACGGTTAGCTCAGATCCAATACTGCCGTCTTTAAAATCCCTACCCATTTTGTAACCTTAACTGTAAACAGTTTTCTGATACAAGTATTAATAAGTGCTTCAAAATAAAAATGGGTGACTATGATACTTTAGGGAAAAAAGAAGCCCATTCAAAAATGGTCAGGATCATTTTCTTTTCTTACAAAATCTTTGCATCTCGGACACATTAAAATTTTATAGATTCATAGAATGGGTTAGATGGGACCTCAGCAATCATCTAGTTTTAGGACCCTGCAATGGGCAGGAATATTTTTCACTAGACCAGATTGCTCAGAGCTCCATCCAACCTGATCTTGAACATTTCCAGGGAGGGGGTACCCACAATTTCTCTGGGCAACCAGTACCAGTGCCTGACCCCTCTCACATGAAATAATTTCTTCCTAATATTCTTCCTACATTCTTCCTCTATCCGTTTGAGCCCAAGCCAATTTTTGTGCCAGTTTCCATCAGCTTCTTCTGCACTTGCTCTGTGTTTGCTGAACACTAACTTTTAAGACTCCAGTGGTGAGACCAGAGCAGCACACTTTAGTTCCCACTCACTCACCGAAGTGTTTACTTCTACACACAGTACGGTAGCTATGATCACAGCAAGGCCCAAGATCTCTATACCGACGTTCCATCCCTGACCAGGGATGGCTGAGGAAGCTTGTTCCAGCACATCCACCAGCAGAGACAGCCCGCAGCGTGTTTTGGCATGACGGCTTCCCAGCATTCCCCTTTCAGCAGAGCTCCAACTTTTCTGGTGTTGATATTTAGCTCCCACGCTCTGTGTGACACACTGTGACTTCCCAGGGCTCCTTCACCTTTTGCAGCTCTGTGTTTTCTGGTTTGGTTTTTGTGACACCTGGAGTGCTCGATGTGCCACACCAAGCCACATGTTAGTAATTTTTCCATCCCTCTGCGTGATCAGTGGAACTAGAATCCCCTCACCGAGAACACGGTTTAATAAGTTTTAATGTAAAGGAATTGATATGAATTATTGAGATAAAAAAAAACCTGCCAGCTTTGAAGTAGCAACAAAGCCTGCTTCCAGCTGTTTCTGCGGGAGAAAGAGACCACCGACCCCCTTCCCATGTCGGACACAGATGTCCCTCTTTTAGCAAAAAAAGGTGAGGATGCGGTGGCCCTGCAGCCCTCCTTTTTCCTGNGCCCCGCCCCGCGCTGCCGGGGGCACCGCCGCCGTGGGCCGGGGGTGCCGGGGAGCGGGTTACCCCCCTTTCCTTCGGCTCCCGGCGTCGCGAGGGGACGCGTGAAGGTGGCGTTCCGGGGGCAGCGGGCGAGTCCAAGCGCGTCCCTTCCCCGTTTGGAGTTAGTTGCTTACGGGCAGGGAAAGGGCGCAGCGGGAGGGACGGGCAGCGGCTGCGTAAGGCGGCAAAAAAAATCCGCATGGAACGGCCCGGACACGTCTCGGTTTCGCTGTGCGCCAAGTGCACAGCTGCACTGTATGTGTGTGTGTGTGCGTGACCCCGGCAGGCCCCGAGCACGCAAGCGCAGAACGGGCCGGGGTGCGAGCGGCCAGCGCGGGCATCCCGGCCAGACTCCCTGCTCCAGGGCCATCCCAGGGCACACGGCACACACACGGCTGTGCCCGGCAGTTCCTCAGTATCTCCAGTGAGGGAGACTCCGCAGCCTCTCTGGGAAATCTGTTCCAGTGCTTGGTCACCTGCACAGTAAAGAAGTTCCTCCTCATATCAGCTGGAACTTCGTGTGTATCAGTTTCTGCCCATTGCCTCTTGTCTCGTTGGTTGGCACCACCAAGGAAAGCCTGAATCCATCCTCTTGGNGCTCCCTGCGCCGCCGGCGGTGGCGGCGGCTCCTTCTTCCTTCCGGGCTCTTCCTCGGGAGCGGCGCGGAGCCGCGCCGGGGCCGCCAGCAGCAGCGCGGCCGCCAGCAGCAGCGCGGCGGCCCNGGGCCCCGAGCACGCAAGCGCAGAACGGGCCGGGCTGCGAGCGACCAGCGCGGGCATCCCGGCCAGACTCCCTGCTCCAGGGCCATCCCAGGGCACACGGCACACACACGGCTGTGCCCGGCAGTTCCTCAGTATCTCCAGTGAGGGAGACTCCGCAGCCTCTCTGGGAAATCTGTTCCAGTGCTTGGTCACCTGCACAGTAAAGAAGTTCCTCCTCATATCAGCTGGAACTTCGTGTGTATCAGTTTCTGCCCATTGCCTCTTGTCTCGTTGGTTGGCACCACCAAGGAAAGCCTGAATCCATCCTCTTGGCACCACCCCCCCCTTTAGATACTTGTAGACATTAATGAGTTCTCCCCTCAGTCTCTTCTTGAGGCTGAACAGGCCCAGCTTCCTCCACCTTTCCTTGTGTAAGAGAGATGCTCCAATCCCATAATCATCTCAGTTTCCCTTGCTGGACCTGCTCCAGGAGCTCCATGTCTCTCCTGTACTGATGAGCCCAGACCTTGACACAGCACTCCAGATCATGTGCTGCCCTGATGCTCTCCCCAGAGCAAGGACATGAATGTATTTCCTGAGGAGCAATTTAGGAAACAGGACAAGAACACTGGTGATTGCTCATGTTTTTCAAATACATAAGCTCAATTTTGAAAAACCATATAAAATAGAAACAGAGTGTAAGAAGTTTTTAATTAGGCAATTCTTAAGATATACTTCAGTGTATAAAAATACTTCTTATATACAAAATAATGCGTGCATGTAAGTAGACAACATGCTGAAACACCAGCACCCGTATCACTTCATCACACAAACTGATCATTCACACCAGTGTCATGACAAGGACCAAAATATTCAACAGTTAAGTGAAAAAAAAGTCCCTATGCTGAGTTACATTATCTCCCCAGTAAAGAATTTCTTTGCAACACTTGTCAGGTACTGTTTTCTGTATGTGCTCTGCCTTTGTAGTTCATTATATCTGTTTAAAAACCAGTGTAGTCGTGGTCATGGTCATCCTGCACAGCTGTCCCTTCTAACACACAAGGAACTCCAAAAATCCACTATAAAGACAACAGAACACAGCAAAGAGCATTAATTTCTGCAAAATCTCTTCTACTGTTTTTTTAGTCAGAGAACCTTCCACTATTTTCCCAGTTTAGGGATAAAGCAGTGTTCATCGATGAGCAAACCCGCTTTGGTGCAGGAGAGACAATGCAGCGCATGGGTGTGTTTATCTCCACTGCTGAGCATGAGTCACTCCTCCACCACAGCCTTCTCCATGCTTCTTGTGCTCACAGCTGTAAAGCAGAGGCTGGTTTTCACTGTCACCAGGGAAGCACAGAAAGATACACAATTTGCCTCCCTCTGAAGTGATTTAAAGAAAAGATACTTGGAAAGAAATATGCTTAAATATTAGTCAAGACACGAAATACAGTAGTTCAAATGATTCCCTCCTTTTGATTGTTTTCACACATATGAATTTGGACTTGCTGCACAACAGCAAGCATTTTATGCATAAGATATAATTATAAAAGAGAAAAGACACAATTAGCATCTCTCCACTTTGAATTAAGGTCTTCAGTGAACCTTTTTTAGCTTGCATGATATGCAGAGCCTTTACATTTCCTCGCAAATTGGTTACATGGATGAGATCATTAAAATTATGAGCTTTTGAGGTAGAATTAGAGAAAGTGTGCAACTTTACCTTGGTTTTAATAAACCATTAATCTCTTGTATTCCTAGTTTGCATGAAAATACTTTAGAAAAACATCTCTAAAAAACAAGTGGTATAAATGCTTTTCGATGCTTTGGGTAGGAGCTGAAGTTTTTCTGATAAAACTCGTGACACAAAACAGCAGCCAGTGCCTGGTTAAAAAGAACATACACCACTACACACCACCACGTCACATTCTGAATTCCAAGGGTGATGGCCAAAGAAACATATATGAGGAGCTCTGCAAAATAATGAGGGCAAGAAACGCTCTCAAACCAGTCTCCAAAAGGTATACTGTGGCTCAGACTTACAACCTTTCCTGCAAGAAAACAGAAAGAAATTAATTGGGAAGATGCATTAAACACACTCTCCTTCTCACAATTACAGAACAATATGCTTATTAATCATCATCATCCACCTTCATCTGATCTGGCAGCTTTGCACTTAATGAAATAAGATGCCACCTCTGGCTGTGCAAACACAGAGTACGGAAACCATGTCTATCCTCAAGATATGAGAAGATAGAGCTTCATTTTAAGTTTTACAGAACTATATATACAGACATACCACACCCTCTCCCCCCAGTTCAGCCATCTAAACAGCCTCATTTAACCTACACACTACAGGATCTGAGAAACACTCATGTTTAAGGTATTATAAGCTATAGAAGCCTAGAAACAATCAGAAAAAAATACCTAAGTAAACAGTTGACATATATGAAACATCTTACCTGATCTGCTTTTTCTAAGATTAGCTAGAATTGCAAGGCATCTGTGTTGGTGAAGAGAGGCCCAAATGTACATCATAACTCCTATGATGTGATTCCAGCAGATCTGCAGAGAAAGCTTTTTTCCTGAATGAAACATGTTTTATTAATATACAGCCAGGAAGTAACTTCCCAAGCATCATCCCAAAACACTATATACATTTTTTTGAAATGTTACTGTCTTACAAAATTCTAGTGGTGAGCCTCTACTTCCTTGAAAGATGCTTTGAAATCCTGTATCGTTTAAGTGCCCAGCTAGCAGCTCATTTCCCTTAACTGGTCTATACTAAAATACCTGGTTATTAATCCAGCATCTTGAAATACAGTGTCATGTAGAATGATACATAATTGATAGTCTAAGAACTCAATATTTAACACTGTTTGTAACTATTATTATCCTAATTAAACATGTTGTCATGGCTCAGGTCAACATGCAAGCACACAGTTGTCTTCCTCACAGTGATAAACATACGTACATACCACCCCCTGCCCAACGTGGTTCAAAGTGCTTAAAAACTTCACCAAACTTGGTAATGACTGCCTCACAAAAATTAATCACAGGAGGAGTGCCACATCTGTGCAGGGGATTAAGCAGCTCAGTTGTGAGACCCAATGGAATGTGTTGGCAGAAACAAGTCATATAATACAAATTTCTCATGTATTAATGGAAACGTTACAGTACCAAGGGAAAGAAGACACTGCCTGAGTTAGGGCAGAGCACTGGCAAGTTCTCCATGGAAGAAAAAGGAGGAGGCCAAGACAGCCTTGCAGACTCAGCTTGCAGAAAAGCTTACAACAAAAAAACTCCTCGTCAGTTTGAGGACTGAAGTTGTGTAATGGCATTTGAGAACTGGTACCTATTACTTCACAAAGCATATGATCTATATCCTTTCAGCAGATAACCATGATGGTTAACATGAAAGTGTGTCCCTGTCTGTTTGCATATAATGCTGGCTGACTGTATGATATACTTAAATGTAATTAGTTTAAACTGTGCCAGGAAGTACTTTTATGTCTCATCAGTTAACACACTTCTCAAACAGGCAGCTCTCTATGAAACCATTTGCCATAATGGAAACAAGTGAGAGCCAAACTGCATCTCTGATGATAACTAAGCAGGCACTTACCATTCCTGACATTAGTAGGCACTTGACACAGCACAGTTGAGCCAACAGCAATGTAGTAACCAAGTCCAAAGCAATACTGCACAATATGAATGACACCACTGGAAAACACGCTGGTCCAGAGGCATTCTGCAAGTCTTCGGCAGCTGTGCAGCCAAAGGAGCAAGAGAACCAGGAGTGCAGAGAAGTGCTCACTATCTGCTTACAGATAAAAACCACCAACTTTGAAACACACAAGAACAAATTAACCCTGAGAGTGCTTCAAAAAAACTGTTACTCCCATTTCCCACAGCAGAATTTTACCCTCATTTTAAATTAATCGGGAAAAATATTTGTACAGGTGAAGCACTGCTGACCAGAACAAGATTTCTTCCAGAAGGTGCTAATGGCCTTTTCTTTTAAAAGTACTGCTGAAAGCCATCATATCCATAAATATTTCTATCTTCAATAACGACAAAGGTGCTTGGTGTACCAGGAAAGTAATTTGGAGCGTAGTTGAAAAGCAACCAGTGAAGTAGCACTTGGATAAAAATCACAGCGCTGGTAATACATTTTTTTAATATTTATATGGCTACATTTTAGTATTTGGAATACTTGCCCATGTCCTTGCTCTGAGAATCTCTGCCAAGAGCATGGTGCATGTCCTGAATCCATAATGGGAATGACTCTCCAAGGAACTCAGCTCGGAAAAGACAGATCAGCAGAAAACCATTCCAGAGCACAGAAACCACATAAAAGTGAGTAAACCACCTGTGGGAACAAAAAAAGAGTTTTGATTAACGTTCTCATCATTCCTTGGAAATGTAGCTGCAGGACATGTTTGTCTGATGGTGAGTACATTCCATTTTGGTGCCCACATCAAATGTGCAAGTAGAGAACTCAGGAATTCAGTGGTACCAAGCAGGAATAACCTTAACATATGTTACCCCAGTGAAATGCTGTCTGGAATAACCTCTAACTTAGATTACCTTACTAACCATAGCTGAACTAAACAGGAGACCTTTTTGCAATGTGGATACTTTTGCAATGTGTGTAATCCACATATTGCAAAAGTATTTCTCAAGGCTTACAACTAATCATGATGTACATTTTCTTTATAATTTACACTACTCAAAGCACATCTAGATTAGTTTTCTGCTCATTTCCAAGCTGCTGCACCTCACAACACTCCCACTTTTCTCACTACCAGTGGATGCATTACATGTCAAAATTCATCAAAGGAACTCAGAAGTAATTACCTTGCTCCACATTAAAATACCTTGTCCTTCTGCAAATTCAAGGTCTGCAACAATCATATAGAAAAAAGCAGTGACCATCAACACTGCTGGGTGATTATAAGACAAGACCGCACATTTGCTTTCTTTAAGAAAACAAAGAATGTCCCAAGCCTGTAATGCACTTAAAAAAGCATACTGTGCATTAGCAAAATGCAAGACACAACAGTCAAGCCAGGTAACTGAGCTGAGTTAAACAGCCTACAGCTGTTTACAATATCCAGCTCAAACTAGGTGATCCAATATTTCCTTTTGCTTTAAAAATTAAAAGTCCTTCTGGCAGTGAAGAAAAATCAGGACTTCTGGAAACATCTGCAAAGAGATAAAATATGTCCCATGGGAAGAAGCTGATGGCCTTGACAATGTAACTATAGGTACAAAACTAGGATATAACTGTATAGTCAAGTGAAGACCATATTTCTGTTGAACACGCAGCTCAGGTATCTCTCAAGAGCACAAAAGAGATCAAGTCAGAATCACAATGGCAGCGAGCATCCCTGCGTGCTCCAGAGCACCTTGCCCATTAGCAGCTGGCTTTTCCTATAGATTATGACTTCTCAGTTCCTTCTCCTACCTAGCAGAAACTGCAACATTCCATCTGCTGATTTGCAGCAGCAGAACTAAAATTTAAGCCCTCTCCCTCACTTTCTGTTTATAAGGCAAACAGAATTAGTATATTGATGAAAACTCACCATCACCTCCAAGTTTCAAGCTCTTTCCCTGCAGTCCTGTTACTCAGTTGACTCATATCTTGTCAAATGCCAGGGAACTTTCTCCACATTGATTTTCACTACCAGCATACAAACAAGCCCTGGCAACTTTAAAGAGCCACACCCTTCGAGCTTTCAGCAATCCCAATTACACTGGGGATATCTGACCTACAGATCAAACCAGCACTGCAGTTAAGTACATGCCATCCCTCCTCAACGAGAGGAATTTTCACTATTTGCCAAACCAAACTGAAATGCAACACAACATTTTATAAGACAGAACGGCAAAGTTAAAAACAAGCCCAGGCTAGTGAAAACACAATGTTGTCTGGAAACAAGACACAGATTAAAAGAATAGAAAATACCTCAGTGGCTACCTTCAAGATCTCTATTCCTTCAGGTAGAAGTGTTAATGGATTCACTGATTAAAAAACAGAATTGCTTTGTAGATGCTGAGACATTGAGACCAATTCCCTGAAAAAGCACATTCTTCAGACACCAATCTCCCAAAGAAGGGGTGTTGGGAAACTTCTGTTGGAGAAAGGTCAACGCAGACATGAACTTGCAGTACGCAGTGATTAAGACAAAGCCTTTATGAATCCTTATTTGCACTCAGGGTACTGCACATTTTAAACACATCCCTGGGTATTTTCTGTATCACGAAGCCTGATAACCAAGACACTACATTACAACCTTTCCATGAATAACACGCTGTGTCACAAAACTTTTTTTTAAACATTTGGTTTAAAAGCGTTGTACGCAAAACGTGTCAGAGATTGTTACAATAGGAAAGATCAGGTCTTCAGGCTAAGTAGCCTCCCAGTCCTGTCCTGCCAGCCTTGCAAGATCCTGTCTGGCCTATGTTCAAGTCAAAGAGTAGCTCTAGTCATGAATCTCACCTGATTAAAAAATAAGAAATCCCATAATATATAAACCCAGAAACATACAAAAAGCTGTAAAGGGGGTGGGGACGGGGGCCCCGCCTCCTTTCATGATTCCACTAAACATCTACTTAATTTCATTATTTCATTTCATTAAACATCTAAACATATACATGTATTTAATTTCGTTTAATCAAATATTTGTTAAGATGGATTTGGATAACGCAGTGGTTTTTTGCCGTATCTGAGATGTCCATGCAATGTGTAGATTGCTGTGTTCCCATGCTGTCACTGGCCACATTTCAAAAAGAAACCTTGAAGGGACAAGGCAACGACTGCGAGGACAGTCAACCTGCAGCACATTTGCACAGTCACAGTCACTCAGGATTCCACGTTCCCAGGTGCCTGACCTGAGTTTTGCAGGGAGGTTTTGGAGACCTCGCATGCGGCTGGGATTCAAGGGATTAGGTTATCGTTCCTATTGGGAACACACCGATTCCGTATGCCCACTCGCAGTCTCTACACTCCTCGGTTCCCCATCTGCAGCACCAGACTAACACTTCGCAACGAAGCTGAGCCCAACTCCATAAAACCCCGCCGTGCTCTCGGCGTGCGCTGTTTGTTCCCTGCCGCGACCTCCGGCTCGGTAGCCGAGACGCGCGGCCCACGGCGGCGGGGCCCGCCCCTCACCTCTTGGGCACCTGCAG
>VWZP01002149.1:552887-649276 GCA_013396995.1 Dicaeum eximium | reverse complement strand
TTTTTTTTTTTTTTCATTTATAAGGGAGAATAGGGAAATTATTCAGTTACTCAGATACTTTTTGCTGGTTGCTTTGTTCAGACTTTTCTTTCCAACAAATATTTTTGCTTGCTAATGAAGCCCAAAAACTTTGTAAGCAAAATAGCTACAGTTAGGTTTCTTGATAATCTCTGAGACAGGATTCAGTGTGAATTTAGCACAAAGACAACCCTGAAAATAGAATTAGAGGCCACAGTGTTTCAGACTTGTATCAAAATGCTTAAAGCCAGTATGGGTGAGAATTTTAAAATCTAGACACTTGTTTATGGGATGTAATGATCTCTGTTTAGTTGGTTGGTGCTAGAAACCTTAGTTGTCAAAACATTCTTTGATTCAACTAATTAACACAACGGGGTAAAGTCATACATTTCTGTAATTTGTGGGCAAGTAAACCAAGAAAGCCATCAGATTGCTGCATTTTGAAGTTTAAAATGATAGCCTACTGGTTTTAATCACTAGCAGAATATACTGAGATGTTGTGGCCAAGAAAACATAAATTTCAGCACACAAAAAAAGCACACTTAGAGATGTGAGGAACTTACTCTGAAATGCACCTCCCACCATTCAAGGGATGACTATGTGCCCTTGGCTTTCAAATTATCAAATGTGAGTGTTTCCACTAGCTGATAGAAAGCAGGAATCAGTCTCTGATAAGATGAGAGCTCCTGTTCAGGAATGGTGCTGTGCTTCTGGGATAAACACTGTTATATTTGCATAGATCTTCATTCAATATTCATGCACAGGAATCCATAGACTTCAAGGTGTGACTTCTGCATGTCTTAGAGCCATGATACTAAGATACATGATTTATTCACCATTCAGCTGAATGTTATTTGCTGAGTTTTCACTAAACACAGCTAGCCAGTATCTTGCAAACAGTTTGGAGTTTCACCCTGAGAATAAAAGCAGCTTTATTCAGCTTGTATGATAATGGTATTGATCTCAGATTGGCAATATGCTGTGAAGACTAAGTCTGGGCAAGTTGTTTACTATATGAACTGGCATTTGGATTTTTGAGAAACTATCATTATCTAAGGAAGTTTGTAATGGAGAAAACTATCTAAAGCTCATAATTATCACTTGAGCTATTTTGATTTTCAATACATCTTAATGAAAAGTAAATACACCTTTGCTTAAGATTTTAAGGAAGTTATGGTTAAAATGAGAGCAGGAAAGATAACTTAAAATTCTTAGGAATGAGTCCTTAATAATTTCTTTGTCAAAGGGCAGTGGTTCATGCTACAACCGCAGGGCTTGGCAGGGGCAGAATTTGGGCCCTAAGAGTAGCAAATAATTGTCTGACTCCATACAAAAATCCTCAAAGGATGTACCTGTCTCTGTCTTCTGTATTTATTTAGAAATCTGCCAGAACATATTTGCTTGCAAAATGATCAGGATTTTCCTGGAATAGACAGATTGCATTCAGGCATGGGTTCAAAAGTAAAAGTTTCTCCCTGAGATTCTTTTTGAAACTTTCAGACTCAAATACAAGATATGAGAGTTCAGGCACTAACTGCCTGCCAAAGGAGAAAGACCAAGCCTGATAAAAGTAATGGAGGGCAGTAATTCAGGGGTATCAGCTGAAGAAGGAAAGCTCTAAATAGACTTGGCAGATAATGAGAAAGGTAATAACATTTATAGCTCACAATTGGGAAGAATCAAAATTCCCTCGAGGAAACACAGACCATTTCTAGGCTGCTTTATACACTCCATGGAAATGGATGGCATCAGTGGGCTTTTCCTACACCCTCTGGGGCTGTGAATGAAAAGTATTTTAATGCTGGGATCTGTTTAATAAGAATAATCTCAGAAAAAGAAGGAATTTAGGACATGGGTCCTAAATGATGTTCTCTGGGGTGGCAGATGTCCCAGTCTATACAGGAAATCATAAACAGGAGCAGGACCCACGTTTGTCATGGACTATGAGAATGATATTACTGAGGAGCAGAAGCACCTTCTCAACTGGGCATTATCTGGAGTGGGTACCTCTCCCTTTGTGTGGGAGCTAAAGAAAGTGGCTGTGTCCCAGGGATGCCACCTACTGTAAAAAGGCAAACACTAGGTTTGAAAATGCCAGGCTGCTGCCCTGCTCCAGAATGCAGATGTGTCATTTTCCCTATGTTATCAGTGCTCTGCCATACTAAATTCATGCATCTGCTCATACTTACTGGTGATCCTGCCTTGGGAAAGATGCAGAGACTCAATGAACCCTTTCTGTCTGTGACCTGTGACTAGAAAGAAATTCAGGTTTTCAACTACTAAGTACAGTTAACAGCTGTAGAAAATAATTTGTGTTGCTAAAGGTAAACATGTCACAAGGGAAATGAAAGCTGTTGATGAATATTCAAGGTTTTTTTCATGTATCCTTATTGTATAAATATAATCTGGGCAAATTAACTCTTCCTGATTAACTAAGTGTAATATTGGAAATACAATTTAACATCCTCGCTTTCTTATTAATGCCACATTGCTACAAAGGGCAAAAAAGATGCAAGGTCTGTGCTAACAGTATATGGTTTTTACTTCAAACTAAGTTACCTTAGCAGGACTTGATACGAAATACATCTGAGCTCAACCTTAAAGTCTGATGTGGTAAATGAGACAAACTAGTGCTGGCTTTGAGTATTTGCAAAGTGAAGGTGCAAGAGAATGGAATTTTATTCAAAGGAAATCAATTTTATCTGTAGCTTTTGTTACAAATCCTAGTCTAGTTCTGAATGAAATCTGGAGTGAGAAGGGAATCAGTTCCACTTTAGCTCACACATCTTTTATTCTGTCAAACCCTTTGCTGTGTACCCTTTTCTTGTCTTGCTGGCATGTGCTTAAGTTTTGTACTCCTTTTTGCCAGCTGTTTGATTAATTTTTATCTTGTCTTGCTTTTCTAATTCATTTTTTGCAGAAACAGATTTTTAAAGGATTTTTTTTTCCTTGGTGTGCTTACTGACTGAAAATCTCTAGTAAATATTCATCAAGAAAGTGTTACATTAGTAATTTTCTCAATAAATATTTATTAGGGACTTAACACTACAAATATAGAATTGTGATAAATACTGGCTTCAGCTGAGAGAGAAACAGTGCCTGAAGAGTACAGCATGCTGCAAGCATGTTCAGGTGCAGCCAATCAGTGACAAATATCTGCTGATTTTTTAGGTAGGAGAGCTGAGATTTCCTTACCTTCCATGTCTGTCATACACATGATAGTACAGGATCAGCTTCTGAGCTGGGGGCAGAGAATTCGGAGGCAAATAATTTTAAATGGCAGCAGCAAACCAGAGGAGCTGGGGGCTACCATTGGTTTTAAAGCACTTTTGGAAATATGCTGCATCTTCTCCCAGTGGAAACAGTCTTCAGGATTTGATAGATACATGAGAAGCCAGAGGGCTTCTTGTGATACAGCTAGACAAGCATGTTGGTGCCACTTCATTGGCACCACTTCTGGCACACACATCTGTGTGTATGGCTGGAAAAAAAAAATTAAAAAGAACCCTGGAAGTGTTAAAGCAAATGGAAGGTCATCCGCAAGTTAATTACTTGTAGTGCCTTACCTGTGTATTTGCACTGACACACGCTGCTCTGCTGCTCTCTGAACTAAGGGCTGGAAAAATAAACAGTTATGAGCGGGTGGATATGATTGAGGCATGGGGGGTCTCTGGTGATAAATACTGCCAGCCCCTGTGCTCAGATGCTGCAAGCAGCTTTGGCTCACATCGTGGCTTGCTTGCCAGACTCATTGTGTGATTCATCTCGGTTCAGCAGCCCAGACAGCAGTTAATAAACATTCTTATTGTCCGCACTCAAAACAAAGCTGAGGTCACATGGGGCTGGCACTGTTACCTAGGAGGAGATGCAGGCTGTGCTCTCCAAACTGCTGTTTTCTTGGCTGTTTTAATGAAATCTTATCCTGACAGGTTTCAAACCCCTTGGACTGAGAGCAACAAGATGACTGTCAGAGCAATAGGGATGTATTATTTGCACGTGCTTCTGGTTTTTGTGCCAAGAGCACAGCAATGTGCCAGGAACTCAGAGCAATGTGCTTTACCCATAGCTCTGCTGAGCTTTACATACAGAATACTATTCCTGCTGAAATCACTTAGAGAAGGAAGAGAGAGAGAGAGAGAGGTGAAAACCGCAGCGATTTGTACCACTATGTAAACAATTTAGGTTTTCCTTTCCAACTGTGCAGCCCATGGGTGTGAGGAGAAATACAGCCAGATCATTAAACCTTCTAGGCTAGCTTGTCTGAGCCAGTGCTCAACACAGACAGGGCACAGGGCAGTAAGTGATGTCAGAGGGGTATAAGTGGCCCTGTCTCCACTGTGGTTGGCAGGGATGTAGGGACGCACTGGGCACCCTGCACGGTGGCTCTGGGCTTGCCTGAGAAGGTGTGCAAATGCTGCTAGCCAAGAGGACACACCATGGCCTGTTAGAACTCTAACTAGGCAAGAGAGACTCTCCCTTATTCCTTTAAATTCAGTCATCTTCTAGCTGACTTAAGTCTTTTTTCAGGAGTCGCTCCCTATTCAGCAAGGAATTAAGCACAAGCTTCAGTGGCTTTGCTGAATAGGGATAGAGTTAAGCTCAGGACCTTCCTGATATTTATTAGCACAATAGTCAGAGGTCTGCCTGTCAGGAGCAGTGTATATAAGATTTGTGAATGCCCACTGGATGGCCAGCCTACTGCCTGTCACTGCTGCATTTTGTTGTGACCACCATTGCAACAGTCATGCAGAGTCCCTCTCCTTGCCCTCAGCCCCTGCCTGACCAGGTGTCTGGGGATGGCAACATTTGCTTCCTCCACACCTCTGCAAAAATCAATTTAGCAGTGTCTCATCTGCTTCCCACTTCTTAGTGATCAGAGGGTCTGTTGGAAACTTTTGGACTCAGCACTTACTATCAAAGTTGATTGTGGTTGAATTAAATTCCTGATCTGCTCATAAGCTCCCAGAAAATTCATCCTGGCTGAGGAAACATAGTTTTTCATTTCACTCCAATACAGACAGTTTTAGCCTGCTAAATTCGTAATTCACCTCCGAACTGAATCAACTTTCAGCTTTCATCTCGCTTGAGGATTTGAGGAAAAACATAAATTAATTCCCAATAACCAAGGCTAAAGTGATGTACTGGAGAGGCAGTTTCAGTGTTTGTCACACCTAAAAATGCAATGACAGTGGACAATTTTCTCTGCTCAATTCCTTTCTTTTGCATGCAGCATTTGTTTCCACTTAGATCTAAAGAGACTTGGAAAATGATCTGATGAATTAGACGACACTGCTTAGGAGGAAATGAAAATAAATCTTTGCAGCTCTCTGTTGCTTCCTCAAGCCTTTCTGTGACTAGTACTAAGCTGTTATTGTACAGGATTTTTGAGATGCCAGGGAAGGAAAAACAAAGACATTTCTGTGCAGCATGGAGTTTTCCACCCTGGGGTTTTGGATTCCTGTTTGTGGGGCTGACACGGAGCTATCCTGCTGCTGTCCCCAGCAGCCCGGAGCCCTTGCCCATGGAGGGGGCTGGCTCTCACCTTTCAGAGCCCCAGTCTGGCCTGCACCGAAGCTCTGGTGCGCTCCCAGGAAAGCAAAAGAGGATTCTTTCTTCATTTTGTGATGGAAATGAAGAACACGCATCTCAGGAAGTAATAGCACTGCTTCTTACCTCCATTCTCTGCTTTAGAAACCAAATGTGGTTGGTGAGTCCTGCAGCCAGGCTGGCCTGTGTGGGACCACATTGTGGGACCATATTCTGAACATGCCATGCTACTGCTGAGGATCTAATGAAGTGTGCTACTATAGTTTTTAATGTATGTCCTTCCAGAAATCTCCCTCTCTCTCCTCTCTCTCCTCTCTCTCCTCTNTTTTTCCTTCTTTTTTCTTCTTTTTTCTTTCTTTTTTTTTTTTTTCTTCCTCCCAACTGTACAGGAAATGTTTTGGAAGGGAGAGTCAAGAGACTTAAGTCTGGAATTTTTATGTACACCAGAAACTTAAATGTGTGGTTCAAGCTGATAAACTCACCACACCTCTTTGTGTTTTCTTTATAGACTTATTACAAATATCTGGCTTGGGACCTTGATTTATGGTCTGGACGAAAGGAATATAGATGCTAGAAACGTGAAAAGATTAATCTCTGGAGGAGACATAAAAGAGTTTGTCCAACTTTTAGATTGTTTCTTAATGAAACAGAATAACAGAAAAGATCAGAACACTCATTTTCAAAATATTTGTGTTTAAGGAAGCTGTTGAACATTAGTGATGCCACACATAAAATATCACCTCTGTTGTTTTATGCCTGAGTTTAAATTTCCTATAGAATGCAGCCATGAGTTTCTCATAGCATCACAGTTTGTATTGATGTCAACTGGAGGTTTATACAGAAAAAGCACCAGCAAGCACAGAGAGCTCATGGGATATTTTTAAACAAGAGCTGGCCAAAATTTCCCAATGGTGCATTTAGGAGCACTTTTTTGATTAATTTCCGATGAAATGTTTTGTGAAAATGTGTATATTGCCATGATATTTAATTGAGAAAAGAATAAATAGATAATTTCTATTTCTAATCAAAATGAGTCTTTGTGACTTCAGTTTTGACAGCCATAAACTCCAAAGCCTTTGTAGACATACAGGATGCCTTCTTCCCCAGCAAACATGAGATTTCCATGAAGGTTTGACCTAGAATAACTTTAGGGGAAAAAAAAAAAGACATTTACTCTTGACTTACAAATTTTCAGTGGTGGAAAATTCCCACAAAGTTTGTTAAGTTTTTCCAGTGATTAGTTATCCTTACAGCCAAAGAGCTTGCACTTTTATTTCTAAACTGAATTTATGTGGCTTCAGCTTCTCCCTCTGTGGATTTATTGTACCTTAGTCTCCTACAGATTAAAATATTCTGCTTGTAGGCTTCACACATGTGCATGCACCTATGATCAAATAATCTCTGTTCTGATTTGTTAATTTAAATAAGAACTACCACTGATATCTGTCCATGAAAGACATATGTCCTTTATGGCTGTTCTTTGAATCTCTTTCAATTGAGCAGGGCTGCTCCTTGACTGCAAGCAATCCCACTGTTCTGACAGGAATTTAATCCATGACACATAAAGAAGAAATCTAACCTTCCTACTCAGAATATATTATATGACCAAGAATCACCCAGGGCATCCTATTGCAAGAGGAGTTTAATCAGTACTTTATATATACCTGAATACAGTTTAGTTTGAATGACAGTGTGTTCATTTGGTTTGCCTAATTGTCTGGTTTGAAACCTCAAAGATTTTGCATGTCAAAATCATATGACACTAAAAATGCATGAGAATAATTTTGTGAGGTCAGCAGGTTTCTACTGTATTCACATATATCCATATGATATTTTAGGTCCACTTTGAGGTTATTTTTCCTAGAGTGGAGCTCTTTGCCTTTGCCCCTGGAAAAGGGGATTTTAGAAAATAGACATTAATACAATACACAGACTCAAGCTAACATTATGAAAAAATGGGTGCTCTAAGTTTATATATTTCAGCATCTAATTGCCCAGATAAACAAATGAAGATTTACTTTCCACTGTGAAACTAGTAGATCTGGGATGAGGAAATTACTTGCAGGTTTAGTCTGTCCTCATGTCACCAGTAAGTGAGAGTTACTGGCCTTTAATGGTTACTGGGTGTCCCACATGAAAGGAGCTATTGAGTCCTATAACTACAGGTAGTCACACCATGGTACTGCCACCATGGCTGTTCTTAGCAGGCACTTTTCCTAAGGACTGAGTAAGTGTTCCAGGGCCAAAATAACTGTAGAGACAGACCCACTCCTTCATCCCCATCAGGACGTCTGCCAGAAAAAGAAATGAGGCACCTCATCAGGAACAGGTGGGGAATTTACGCTGCTCCTAGCCGAGTTGTCATTCCCCTGTGGCTAAATAAGATATTAGCTCCCAGCTCTTTCAAGAACACTAAATTAACTTTTAAAAAAATCAGGTCTGTATCCAAATGTAAACAGATTATCTCTGGGCCCTAACAAATGAGATTGCAGCAAAGAATTATGTAATTCTCAAATTTGACCTCCAGTGAATGCAAACCTTCAAGAGCAACCTCGTTTTTATGGGGATCTACTCCAAGCTTTAAAGCATCCATGGCTCTGGTTTTGTCATGAGCACATAGTAAATGTGTCTAAACATAGCTACTGTGAATGTCTGGAAGTTACCAGCGGAGGCAGAAGCAGCTAATTGAATACAGCACCAGCAGGCATAATGAATGTGCCTTGATTTCAATGTTATGTGGAAGATTTAATATTCAAGTGACTACATTACTATTAATTGCATTGCTTATTCTGAAAATGAAAAAGGTAAAGAACTACTAAAATTACTATGTTAATTCGACTTAAATGAAGGGATTAAAGGTAAAGGGAAAAATGAAAACAAAGCATTACCAAATCCTTTTACTCACTTCATTTGGTAAACAAGATCTTTCTGTTCAACTAAAGAGAAATATTGATAATTATAATGTATTATGCGCCAAATGAGTATTTTCCATTGCAACAATTATTTTCACTTAGCACGTTAATGTTGACAGAAAAAGACCAAAGGCACCCTTGTGACTTTACCAGCATGTCATAACAAAATGAAGGCTTAACCTGTTTCTGAAGGATTGACTTTCAAGCAGGAAACTGGGCTATTTTGGAAACTTAGCTAATGACACTGTTATTTTTTCTCCTGAGTGATAAGGTTGATGGATACATACCATTTGTATTTTGCTTAATCCTTTTCTCCCATGCTCAGGACTATCACTTACACCATAGTGCTGATCAATCAATGTATATTAGTATCTAGCTTTACAGACAAATGCTCTTGCTCTGTCGTTTGCAGCTGTAAATTTATTTTGACAGAATTATCTGACACACGGTGTCCTTTTTCTCCTTTGGAGAACTGTAAAGAATAAAATTTTCAGAGAGGCCTAGTATAATTTGTTTTCCAAATCTTAGTGAAACCCTAGGGGTACCAAGTGCCTGTGTGCCCCAGTAGTCCTGGACAATGCAGCCAAAGGCTCATAGGATCTTCCTTATGCTCCAGAATATTGTCACAGTACAATTAATGGGATAGATGAAATTTCTATAAAATGTGGAGATGTAAAGGGCAATAAATATACAGATTTATGAGATTTAGAAAGGGAACTAATAACAATAGCTACTGCAGGTGTTCAAACGTTCCAATTTTTTTTCCTAAGGGGAATGTTTTCAAGCTAGCTCACCGAAATAAACTCTTTCAGTGAGCACACCATAAAAGATATATTTGGATTACAGAGCTCTGCAGTATCAGTGCTTGGCTTCCTTATAGAATTTAAAATACATTTTAACTGATGGTGAAGAATTTCCAGTTGAAGAGAAGAGATGCTCAATAAAAACATGATTTTACCATCACCCGACACTTCTGCAAGGTCACGAGGGCAGATAAACAACTTCCTGCAGCTGTGGCTACATCTGGCACACGACTGAGGCAGAGAGCGTGCTTCACAAAGATAAACATATCAGGTTGTATCTCCACAGTCTCCTACACTTCTGGATAAAGCTTGAGGAACTGAACTTGGCCCTGCAGTGCCAGTGGTAATTAATATCTGAAACTGCTTTGCCACCAATTAAGCAAAACAGCCCTGCAGTAAGTTTAACCCCCCCCACACCAATAATGTGTGGTGACTGTGGGTAGTGTGGGGCCACTGTGCTGTCCCTGAAACCCCACTGGTTTTTCTCACCTGGAGACTGTAGCTTCAGGGGCAGAGAGCTGAAAGAGAAGAAATGACCTGTGGATCTCTGAGTGCTCTGTGGGTGAGGGGTGTGTGAGAGCCAGGTAGCAGATCTGCTCCCAGAATTGTCACATAAGCAATTCTTGTGCTGGGGAATGAGTTCCTCATGGCCTTAGGTTTGGGGATGCTGCTGTGTTCCCAAGACACATTTTATTAGTAATTTTTAGAAGATACTATCTCTATGGATTGCTTAAATCCAGTAGGCTTGGTTGAAGAGGATTTCTAACATATTGTGACTCAGGTGGTTGGCTTTTTCCTTAGAGGTTGTCATGGTATTTTTGGGTGTAGGGTGGGGTAGTTTTTATTTGCTATCTGAGCAAACTGATATCAATAAATGATTGTTGACTGATCCCAGGTTGAAACTTTTTGGCATATTCAGAGACACAAGCTGAGTTAACTTTATCCTGAATAGTAGTAGATAAAAGGAATCAATGACATTTTGCGTGGTTTTTGTATTTGGATAGTGGAATAATATTGCACAGCTGATGTGGATTTCCCTTGTAGCTTCTTAGGCAAATTCCATGTGGGTGCCTCTGCATGTTTCTGGAGGGAAATCCAGTCCTGAAAAGGTGCCTTCTTCTCTCCCTGGACTATCCCAGGAACCCAGATGTCCACAGAGGGCAATCCAGACCCTCCTCTGAGGTAGGAGTAGACCATTGTCCTCTCTGCTGAGGTTGGGCACCTTGTGGAACAGGGAAAGGCATCTGAAAGGGAAGGGTAGGCCAGCATTTTTATTATCTTATATATTATATTAAGTTTTGGTTATTGGTTAAATGGGGCTACAGTGATATGGTCAGGTGGTCACTTTGCCTATGGCTGGGAACTGCAACCCTGTGAGCTTAAAGAAGCACCTGAGAAGTACCCCACAAGCTCTGTACAAGGAGTCCTCTGAGAGCTGCATCCCAGGTAGTGCCTGGACGAGTCTGTCCATAACACACCACTGAGGTGGCCCTTGGTGGCATGCCCTTAGCATGGCAGCACCAAGGAGTAGTGGTTTGGTGGCATAGCTGCCTTCTTACTTGTGTGTTGGGAGACACTACTTCATTGCTTGCTTATGTGTTAGGAGATTGCTGGCCTTGTTGCCTGTAGATGTAAGTGATATATTCCACGAGAAAACTAAAGTTGCTAGGACCTTGGTCCCAAGTTTATTCTATCTGGAACAGCATAGTTTTTTGTTTGAATATAATTCAGTTTAGCAAATAAAGAAACAAAATGAATGAGTTATAAAACATCTATTTTCCTCACAAAAGCCCAAGTTCTGTAGCAAGCCATGCCAGGTAGGTTTTTGTCCACAATTCAGCACATCAGAGAGCGAACTGCAGGAGCTGACAATACACGAACTATTTGATGTTGTGTTTCTACCCTGCTTCCTGGCAGACACCTCTCAGGGATGACAAGGGAGTATCATTTTTACATGACGGTGTTTCTACCAAACTGCTGATAGAGCCCTTCACAAGATCACAGAAGGGTCCGTATCATCTGATTAGCATTTAGAGAAGCTGGGCATCTGGGAGGGAGCCACAGGAGACCACAGACTGCACCCTCAAGGGCTGAGAGAGGAAAGACTCAATCAGTGGTTGATAAGGCTTAGCAATGATAAATCACAAACAAAACTCCAGGCTTAGGAATTCACAGCACAATCTGTCATGAATTTCCTTCCCTTTCCTCCCTCCCTCCCCAATATCTGATGAGAATTTGACTTTTAAAATTATCTCTGGCAGTACAAGAAACCAAATCAGTGAGAATTACTGAGATATTCCTGGCTTTGGTTACTTTTCTTAGTGTTCTATTTTATTTTACTTTTTTATATATCTGTTTCTTAGTGTGTATGTTTGTCTCTGGGTATATTTATGCAATATGTATTGTGGAAATGCAAAAATCCCATGTGAAAAACACTTAGCAGCCGATTAGAAACACTTTAAAGAGGGACATTTGAAATCTGTCCAGGAGTCCTAGTTCCCCACTGAAACAGACTGCAAAACCCTTCAAAAATCACTTCAGAACTGACTTCAAACAAAAAGAACTTTTCTATAGGAGGTATTTCTGCTGGGAGGAGTGCTCTGTTCACCAGGTTTTGCAGGAGTTCAGAGAGTCTGGCACACCTCACCCTGCTAGCTGCACACAAATAGAGAGTGCAGGTGTGCAGGTGGAGGCCAGGGCAGGGGCTGGAGATACTCCTGCTCCAGGTGGCTCTGGAGGACAAGGACACTGTGGGGTCTTGGGACAACACACATAACTGAGCTCTGTTTGGAATGGCAGCACTGCTCTAGGTCTGCCCAGGACACTTCTGCTTTGGCACCTCTTCCCCTTGTTAACCATTTCATTGATGAAAAGGAAAGAATCAAAGATTTCCAGGTCTCCCTTTGCCTAGGAATGGTATAAATGGGACTTCAGAGTGTTCCTTCCTCATTACAGCACTTACAGTCGCACACGTACCACCTCTCTCTCACTTTCAGGGCACAGTGAGCAGGGTGGAAGCAGACTCTTGTTTTGTCTCTGGGCACAGGAGCCTCCCTGAAGACTGTGAATCCCCTCCCCAGCACCTTTTCCATGCTGCACCTCACATGGAGGTAAATTAGATGCTAGATGTCTATTAGAGTGCTATTAGATGTTTTTCATGCAGACCAGGTACCTCCCTCTCGTCAGAGAGATGCTGGATGAGCAAACCCTGCATGAACAACGTCCCTCCCAACTGCACACCTGCTGCCCCTCACTTCTCTGACAGGAGCACATGGGGCTGCAGAAGTGGGGTCAAATAATCACATCTATCCTGTTAAGCTAAAAACAGGGAAGAAAAATGCTGTTAGAAGGGACTGTGGAGGAATAAAAATGCATTTGAGGGGGAATGGTTGCAAAAAAGCAGACGAAAACAATTCTCTTGGAGAAAAATAATTTGGAAATTGCACATTCACTGCTGCCTCGTTTGAGGGATGGATGGTAAGAACTGCATTGAGTTTCTCACGGAACTGCCCTTTAAAAAACATTAAAATGTTGGCCAGTAGACTTGTGATGACATCTGTGGGTTTTAACCCTAACCTGTGATCCTGGTATATTTTGGAGCACTGTTGCACTGCTTTACTATCGTAGCTGCTAGGATGAACAAAAAAAAAGCAGAAATGTCCTTTCCAAACTGATGTGAGAAAGAGAACTGTTTCCAGAGGGGAACACAGAGGATCTATTTTTATTTTTTACCTTATCAAAAATCATATGACTGCCATGCTCTGCTTTTTACATCTGTAACAATTTCTGCTCCATAAGAGCAGTAAGATTCCTCCAAGGGATGCCCAAGTATGCAGAGATGCTGACGCTAGCCTGATGCTGGTGCTAACAGTGTGCACTGCTTGCTCTTATTAGACAATAACATGTACCCTGGGGTGTCTTCAGGCTTTTGATTAAGCTCCCTGGGATTCCAGCTTTGTAGATGGGCCATTGTAAATGCAGAGGCAGAAGAAAGATATCCCCTCTGCTCCAAGGGTGGTACAACCACCTCTCCCGGCAGGAAGTGTTCAGATGCCCTTGATGACAATGGGCAAACACACAGTGTTTTTGTTTATTTTGTCATAAAGTGCGGATGAACAAATGAGGCTGAGGCATTAAGAAACTCATGCTGTGAGAAGAGATTTGAGTTTATCAGCCGCTTCTTGGCAGGGTGAATTTTACACAGAGTGAGAGTATAAAGCAATCCCTTCCTGAGGTGTGAGACTCTGGAGTTTTATATCATAAATAAGAGGGGAGGAGTGCTTTCCTGAGAGATTTGCTCTCTTCTGAAGTCAGATTTGAAGAACATAATTGTCTTTCTCTGATTTTCTTTGGTGTAACACAATTGTGGGATACATCACAACTAGCTAGCCTGTGGTTGACAGGTAGTAGAGGATGAGAGGCAGCACCTATGGATAAAGCACAGCCTGGAAATATTTAGGAGGATTTCTAACTAACAGCCTAAACTTTTCTATTAAACTTCATTCATGTCGCAGTCTAAGCTTTCTGTTGAAAGGTTGTGTTCAAAACTCAGGCTGGTATCTGCTCTCCCTTAAGGCATCAGAAATGGGTCAAAATACAGAATCACAGAGTATTCTGAGTTGGAAGGGACCACAAGGGTCATGGAGTCAAACTCTTAAATAAATGGCCCATGGGGGGATCATACAGAACCATGCCTAACAAAAACAGGCAATAGTGACCCTGAGTGATCACATAATTCACAGGCAGATCTCCAACCTGCCAAGTGGTGAGGGCTGAAGATATCAAACCTCATGGATAGCACACACAAGTCTCATTTTTCCTGGTACCATTACCCAGGACATCTTCATATATTTCAGCAGAGAACTCATAGTACATGGCAGATTTGGAAAACATTCTGGAAATTGTTGTGTGAAACAAAGTGGGATTTTTCCCTCCAATGCATCTATTGGCCAGTGGCAATGCCCTCATGATCTCTTGTGAAAAGGTGATGCCATATGGCAGGAAGCCATTTATCTGGCTTCATTGCTGTAGGGAGTGAAAATTGACAGGACAATGCTATCTGCAGAGCTCATGGAGCTGGGTCAAATCCTGCTTACCTTACTTATGTAAATAGTTCCCTGCATCTCAATCGCTCTGTGTTGTTACAAACTGTCCTGATTTGCACTTTGCAAACTGAGAGCAGAAATTGCTTCCAAACCTTCCAAATGGAGCTTTTCCCTCAAAAAAAAAAAAAAAAAAAGCACTTTGCCCTGCCCAACCAAGTCATCCACATGACTGCAGAAACCCAGTAGTGTTTAACAGGGAGTTTTCTTTTCAAGTTTGGTTGTGTAAGACAGGAGGAAAACCTTCCCTCCCAAGCATAATCCTGGAGTGTAAAATCAGCTTTATATTTATTTATTTTGACATTCAAACCATTCTTTTTAATCCATATGTATAAGGTCTTAGGGATTTAGGTCTTCATCTCTTGGTGATTGCCTAGTATTTGTCATAGTCCCCTACACAAGGGAAGTATTTTTAAGAAATTCCACAGTTTAGGTTTTGCTATTCCTTTATAATGGTTGGAAAGAGAAGGCTGGCGTGGGCAACAGATGTTTAAACAAAATATTCAGGGGTGGTTTTATAGACTACACAATCGAGAACTCAAACCTCTTGAATTGTTGCCTAGTCTTCTTCTCAGATTCACCTGAAATATTTTAGGGCTGGCGCAGGTTGAGCCTGAACTTCAGAAAGAGTTGTCCTGTGTTACCCCTAGGGAGACCCTGCCATACTGCACCTGCCTTTGCAAATAGAACATCTGCATGGCAAAGAAGCACTGAAAACAATAAAGGAGGGTATAATGGGTGTAATGGTTGGGAAATTATCCTCGAGCACAGCCTCTGCATGTGCCATCAACTTCCTTGCTGCAGTCCTCCTGTGCAGCTGTGGCCCAGCCCCTGGGACTGCAGTTTGCACATGACAGGGCAGGCTATGACTTGATGGGATCACCAGCCCCAGCACTCAGGAGTGTGGTGATCAGCACCCCAACTTTCACCACAGCACTTCCACCAGTTCCCACAGCTGGAAACTGACTTCCACAGCTGGAAGCATCTGGATGGATCCCAGTCCTGGCAATGCATAATGCCTGGGTGCCACCCTTGAAGGGCCTACAATTCCTCTCTTTCATTGCCTGACACTGCTGGAGCCCAATTCCTTAATTCTCCCTTGCACCAGACAGCACTGACTGGGAAGAGTGAGAAGACTCATACATAGTCTTGAACTCAGGAACAGAGATGTGAGCTAAAAGTTGATTTTTTGAAATGTTTTGCTTAGTTGTTTAAGTATGTAAGCATTTCTTCTGAGTAAAATACAAAATATTATCATAAGATGGAGAAATTCAGATATGCTCATCTGGAATTAAATGCAATTTTGATTTGTTAATTTTGGCATTTGTAAGCCTGTGTGAAGCTGGAAGAAGAGCGATTCCTGCAGATCTGTGTATTGGCCTGGCAGCAGACTAAAGAAATTGAAATAGCATAAGACCTGGGATAGGAATTAGTCTGCCTAAACCCCACACTAATCCTACTTTCTTGGACTGTCTAATCTCTCTGCTGATGCCAGAAATTTTAAGCATAGTGTTAGCAACCCAGACTTTTAGGCAATAATCAGATTGCTAGAGATCCCCCCCAAAACAGAGTTCCTGTCTGCCCAGTTTGAAGGAGCACTCAACTGGGATAAGCACCCATCCACCCAGTTGCTGAGCAGCCGTGGTGAACCCAGCCTGCAGCAGCCCTTCCAGGCTGGATGTCCTTCCTCCAGGCACAGGTATCCCCTGGGTGGTACTGCCCCTCTCAGGGGCACCCAGGAGAGGCAGGAACACCAGCCCTGGCCTGAGCAGATCACCCTTTGGGCAGGCATGCTCGCCCCGGGCGGGTGAGAAGTCAGATTTGCTGATGGGATCTGCTTCTGCGGGTTCTCAGAGACAGCTTCCTCCTGACAGGGCCTTTGTGCTATTTAAGAGCTTACTTTCAGACCAACTCATCCCCTCCTTCCTTCTCCTTCTCCTTCTCCTTCTCCTTCTCCTTCTCCTTCTCCTTCTCCTTCTCCTTCTCCTTCTCCTTCTCCTTCTCCTTCTCCTTCTGTACAACTGAAGTAACTATCCACATTTGGAGAACTTAACTCTGCCAGCACATAGGTAAATTAGGCACCTGAACAATAAGCTAAATCAATAAGCTAATCCAGGAAATGACTCTACCTTTTCCACCAGATGAAGATGTTCCACACAGGGTCCATTGATCTCTGTAGGTGACCCCTTTCTCCTGGACTTCTGCTCTCATCCTTGACAGCATGGCTTTCAGGGAACACTGGAAACAGGCTCAAGCAACTACACTTCTCCAACTCCTATGTACCCATATGAAGAAAGGTAGCACAAGTTTGTTCCACACATTGAATTTAGCAGCATGAACAAGGCTCAGAATTTCTTTTTTGGAGGTCAGTTTGTTATTGACATGCATTTCCATGTATCCATAAATCCAAATCTATCTAAATGCAATAGATATGCACAGCTGAGTCAAGCCTGCAACATATTAAGCTGTGTCCCCTCTGCTATAGTTTTTATTGATTGCTGTAAGTATTTGGAAAGGCTCAGCTCCTGAGTTCCCCAGCTCTCTAACTACTTGTTTTATAAAAAGCATTCTAAAATAGAAATACAGAATGGTAATAACTGAGGGAGCCCACTCCTGCTGCTAATACTCTGGTTTAATTAAGCTACTCTGTGGAAAGATTTATCATGGCTTGTTTTTCTAGAAAAAAATGCACTGAATAATGAAAGAAAAATGTATTCAAAGGGATGAAATTTCTAAATCATAATTTATGTCATTTTCATTGCGCTTTGTAACTCTTTGAAAAAAAGTTCCATTGTTTGGTGTTATCAGGAATTTCAGTGGGAACTCCCTAGAGAAAGGTGCAGTTGGCTCACTAAAAGGCTTTTCATTTAAAACATTACTGTAGATGGCCCCACACATGAGATAAGAAGGAGGGGGCGGTAAAGAGGAAACAATAAAATATGCCAAAATGTTCTGAAATTATGGTGCTGAGTTGATATTATTTTTTTTAATTTCCTTTTTTTTTTCCTCCTGCATTGTCATATGAAGAACATGACTTCATATTTTCATCAAATGGACAACAAAAATCCAACACTCTGGGAGGAAGGCGAAGCCTTTCTTCCAAATTTTTCAAAACCTGTGATTTGTCAGTAAAAGCAAATATGTTTATAATAGAGTAATTAGTTGAAATTTTATTTACTGCAGAGACATGGACTTTGGTAAGTCTTTCTTTCAGGACCATATCCTGCGGAGCAACAAGAGCTTTCAGAGTGGCAGAGGATGTTCATAATTTCAGGGAAAAATGTGAAATATAGTCAATGATACCTCTCCTGATTCTGTGTTGTGTTTTCAGTCTGTCCCTCCTTTCTATCACTTTTTTAAAATTACCCTTTAACCATAAGCAGCTCATCACTACTGTCCCAAACAAAACAGAATAAAAACATTCCAGCTTTTTCTGCTCCCTTTTCAGCTCCCGGTCCAACCCTGTAACCATACAGCTCAAGCCAGATTCTTACAGGTAATTCCTCTTTTAAGACCTGTTTTCTAATTTTAACCCATCCTGTTTCTTCAAGAGCCTAAATGTTTTATACATTTACTCTGTACAAAGGAGAGAGCATGTTATGCTGCCTATTTTTAGTTTGATTTCACCCAAGTCTCAGCGTATGTGTGTTACAGAGCTGAAGGAATAAAAAGTGCTTGTGTTATAAATTCTCTATTTAATGTGTTTTTTGTTGTATTCGTATTTTGCACTGAATGTTTCAATTCTTGCTTTCTGTTCAAGACACTCCCACTCTTCCCTGTTGCTCCCTGAAAATTGAAGCTTTTGTGATTTGATATTGAGGTCAATGTCACTTATGCTGATAACTCAAAGAAAAAGATCCTGTGGATTTTTCAAATTAATGACAGGCTTTGCATAGTTTTGCAGAATAAAAAGATGCAAGAAAACTACTAGTTTTTGTATTTCTATGGTGAGAGAAGCATTTCAGGATTCTCCACCCTACTTGCTCCCAGACTTCTAAAAGAAGAATACAGTTTTATTTGCTTGGTAGTAGTGGCTATTATTAATGTTACATGTTATTACTTGTTGCAGATGTCAGCCCTTTGAATTGATATTGCCCATGATGGTGATCTGCTTCAATAATAGAAATAATAATAATAATAATAATAATAATAATAATCATCATCATCATCATCATCATCATCATCATCATCATCATCATCATCATCATCTGCTTTTCAGTCTTAAAATGTTGGGGTTTGTTTGGAAGACTATCACTTTTAACATAAAGAATTAAACTTAAGGTGTGTATTGGTCCTGAAAAAAAAATCGTTTTTTTCCTTCAAATTACAAATCTTTTGAAAAGTAGCCACGATATGAAAATTTGATCTAGGTGTTATTGCCAAGATCTCAGGAGAGTCTTATCTTGTTGAACTACCTCTGCAGACAGCAGGAATTAACATTTGTTCATCCCAAGATCCTCTGGTAGAAAAGAGAATTTCATTCCTCATCTTTGCATTAAGATGAGTGATCAATGTACAGGTTATGCTAATTTTGATAAAGCAAGTCTTCACTCCCCAGAGGTTACCGTTCTTGGGGCTTTATTTTTTCATACTGGTATCACTGCTTCCTTCGTGAACTGAAGAAGATAAATGTAAATGGGAAGGTCAAAGATTGTTGGAATATGAAAATTGAAAAAGCATGTTTTTCTTTCTGAAATTGCCACTTTTGATCTATTTCTTTTGGGCTTATTTTTCCCAGTTGTATTTCGAAACAGCCTTCTGGATCAGTGACAACTTCCTTGGTGTTACTCCCAAGTAAAATCTAGGTACTTCTGCAATTTCTTTAAATTAAAATCAGTGAGAGAGATAGAAAATGTTGAATGGCAGGTAGAAACTGTCATTCAACCAGCATACAAGCCCCACTCTAATAATGGTCAAATAGTAAGGATAAGTCAGAAAAACAGGAAGAGAAACAAATTCACTTTCCTTAGGAGAACTGGATTTCACCTGTAATCCTATCTTCTTTCCTTGTGTTTGTGTAACTAACAGGCTCCATGTGAGCAAACAGCCCAGCTGATACCTCTTGTTGGGTGTTTGCAGCAAGGCTCATTCCCCTAAGCACACATCTTAGATGCTAATTGATTCCACCTTCCCGGAACGCCAGGATTTCACGACGCGAGCCTCGGCGCGTGTCCACGGCGCGCTGTGGGGACCCGCAAATAGCAGGGAGGAATTTTTAGAGTGCGTCTAATGGCCTTTGCTTGCCATTAAGCTGATAAGTGTAAAAATCACTCTCCAGACAACTTGTGACACTTAATGGTTTTCACACAGTACTTTTGTAACTTAATCATCCCCACATCACCTCCCTGCAGACACAACCTGTGTGTCTGAGCTACAAGGCAGAGCCTCTGCTCGATGGACCTCAGTGGCTCTGAAGGGTTTAGCTGAAAGGGTTTGTGGTGCTAGAGGATAGTGCTCTGCTCATATTTGTGTGGTTGCATACCAGGAGATATTTTGTAAAATGTTAAATACAGAGAGAAGAGTGAATGTGATGTAGGACCACAGGAATGAGCAAGTCTGCTGTTTAGGATAAAGATTCATCTCAAATGCCTTGATTTCCTGGGGCTTTACTTATATTATTCACCAGGATTAAGAGAGAGATCCCTCATGTCCTTTTTCTGATTGAACTTAAGTGCCAGTACCCCAGCTCACCTTTAGTGGAATCTGCTTTATGACTTAATTGCAGTAATGCTAAGACATCTGGCAGCAGATACCATCCTGAATATGGAGCATGGAGCTGAGTGTTCAATGGCCAGGACAGCTCTGTGTGGTGAGACTGCTGGGGATCCAAGCAACACAAGTCACACAGGTCCAAAGGAAAAGCTACTTTAGAGCTTGGCAGTACTGACTTTGGGATCTGTCTAGCTGCCTCTTTAAGATGAGGAAGAAAAGCGTAGATGGAGCACAAGGTCTGGACAGGGGTAACAGGATGACAAGAAAACAAAGCAAGTGCATTGCCATTTACCTGAAGTTTAATTCTCTAGTTTTATTCTAGCTCCTCTGCAGCTTTTCACTCAAGGTATGGCATCACCTATGACTCAGGTGGAGCAGTGCTGGCCATAGCTGCAGTGACTTTTCTCTAGAGGATGCCCCAGCAGCTCTAGCTCAGGCAAAGGGACTTACCAGCATGGGACCATGTTGTGAGGAGAAAGGGAGGACCTGTGGTGCCTGGGGAGTCAGCAGGGTGAGGAGTGAGTAGGGATGAGCAAGGAGAAAGCCCCCACCATGCTGGGAGGGCTGGGTGATACTGGACTCCTTTCTTTCCTCTCCCTTTGCACAGGCAGGTGTCTCCTGAAGACTTCTGTTTTTTTCCTCCTCTCATCACACCTTTCTGCAGTGATATCTAAGGGTTTAATGGAAGAAAAAACTGATTATACTGTCTTTGTTCTGAAAGAAACACCTGTCTCCAGTCTTTTTTTTTGATTATATAAATGCCACACTGTGTGTCACTCCATGATTATTTTTGCATTACTTGTTCTCCCTGGACTATCAGTTGGTCAGACAATAAACTATATGATTTTTTTTCCTTTTAAAGTGATGACTGTATTCTAAGTTATGTTTCTTTATATTTTGCTTGCCAGTACTTCTCTCTTAAGTGCCAGCTTCCAGATTTCTCACAGAATCCATTTAATACCAAATGCTGCTCATTAACTCAGAAAATGTGGCCACGTCTCAGCTGTAAGTGATACTGCTATTGGCAGTGCACTGCTGGAGGTGGTGAGCTCGGCTGGGGGATTCTCTTTCTGCTATTTGTTTGTACAGCACCTAGCTGAAGGAGGATTTAATCCTTGCTTGGACCCTTATGCACTATCACACACTAGAAGCAGCGCTTCAATTGCTTACTCAGCCTGAGTTTGTTCTTATTTGTACAAATTGTCAGACATTGCTGAGTGTTATTAACTACACCCATTAAGTATTTAATTAGCATGAGGATTTTCTGACAAAACTGTGGCAATAGCAAGATCAGCTACTTTTCCATCCAGCAGTGTATGCTGGGCACAAAGCACGGGGCTGGGTGCTCACCTCTGGCAGCTGTAGGCACATCACCTGTGGTGCCAGTGTCCCCTACACCATGTACAGCTGTGTGCCCACCAGGTGTTTGCTTGAAATCCTGAGCTTTAGAAGCAAGTCAAAACTGCCTTTGTGTGAAACAGCTAGTGGTGCACCAAGAGCCTTCAATGTGTCTCTACTATGTGAAGATTTTTCTTTCCTCAGCAATTAATGATCAACTGGTTTTCATGGCACTTTTCCTTCATGAAGAATTGTTTTTATATTTGTGAATTGGTAGACTAGGGATCTACTCTGCTTACAGAGGAGCTTATTTTCTTTGCAGCTAGTAATGACTGTTTATTTTGTCATAACAATGGAGATAAGATTCTGTGATCCTGTTCAGCTGCACCATGATCCACATTTTCTAGGAAAGGAAACAGCCAGTTCTTTTCTACAAGTCTCCAAAAATTGTAAGCAGCTTGAGGGTCAAACTTGCATTGTGATATATGAAAACCAAAGTGTTAGGTGAGTGCAAATAAAAATAACTCCAAAATAGTGATAGAGCACTGGTTCAATTATCAAATTGTGTGAAAGATGGTATTTAACCTCTCAATGAGGTCACTTTGAAGTGGATATGACCTCGTGTTTTACATCACCTCTACTCTAAGATTGCTTGAGTTTCTCAATCAGGCTACTTATGACCCATCTAAACACAGTGTGTGCTTATGTTTTTACCTCCAAATTTTACATTTTCACACCTTTTGGACTATATTTCTCTATGCTTGACAGATTTTGAAAGGTTTTGAAAATCTGTCTAAAGATTCCATTTATTTTGCTGTGCCTTTGTTGCACAAGCAAATATAGTTTGTATTATTCAACACAACACTGATAAATATTGTACAACAAATACAAAGAAAATCCATCTACAAACTATAACCACAAAAACTAGAATGAAAATCAGAAATTAAAGCCAAACTAATTCAGTTTAGCAAAAAACTGGTTTTTGTTTGAGTTTTTTCCTGGAATATCACATCCTAAAGCTGTCTTCTGTTTGAGAGAGGGAGATGTTACAGAAGTTAATGTGTATACTTTTGGCCATTAAATTGTTACTAAAATATTACTAAAATTACTCAAATGTTACTACTGGAAACTGTAAAGTTTGTTTTTTAGAAGTATTTTACTGGATCAAAAGAAAGACCAGTAGGTAGGAACAGAAACATATGTGCTGAATTACCTTTTTTTTATTTATAAAAGTTATGGCTCTATGCTGCTGACAATGCTAAATTTCCCATGTGAGACCTTTGGAATGGATAAATTCTTGAGGAGTTAAAGCCTCCTAGTATTCACACAGCACCAAATGGTTTATTTATATTTAAATCAGTCCTTCTTTGTCAGACTTTGTTCAAGCAATTTTTCAATTTTTCACTATGTGGATAACTAGGCATTTAAATAAGTTGTCCAGAAACACCATTTAATTTCTGTTCTCAAAGATGTTAAAAACTGGACTAGACAAAGCCCTGAGAACTTGATCTATTTTTTATGTTAGGTCTAATCCAGGAGCTGCTCTGAATGGGGAACAAGATGATCTCCAGAGATCCTTTCTAACTTAAATTATGCAATGGTTTGGTGCTTTTATGGGTGAGTTTTAACACTTATGACAAATTATTGAAAGTAATTCAACAACAGTGCTGTCAAACAAGGTAAATTTGTGTTCTGAGGACGGAAGAGACTTCTTCCTAAGTTTTGTGATCATTGCATCTAGTTATTGTTTCTTGTCTTCCTTCTGCCTTTGGAATTACTTTCCAGAGTGGAATATGTTTTGTAGTTGTCCACAGGATGATGGACACTCAAGGGATCTGGAAATACACTCAGCTGTACACAAAAGGAAAATAATCTAAATATAGACTCTTCCATAGTTAAGCTCTTCCTGCTGGACTTAAATTAATTTGGTTTTAAAAAGAGAAGCATCCTGTACACTTCCCATCACCAGATCCAAGCATAGGTGCAGTTTACATAAAATGCAAAAGAGCAGAAACCCCAAAGGAGATTGAAGCATTTTCTTGAGATAACACTGTCAGTTTCTATTTCAAATTGAGTATCACATAGATTAAACTGTATTGTTAAGCAGCCAATGTTACATTAGAGCAACATTCCTCGTTGCCAATGTAAGCACCTGAGCAGAAAAAAATATGCATTTCTGAATGTGGATTTGACATCAAACTATATATTGCAAGCTGCAAAATACTGGCAGGCAAACACCTCTTCATAGAGCCTCATGAGGTAGCAGCCAGCATGGGGAGATGAGGGAGGAAGATGATGGGTTGGAGTTGCAGGTACCAGGGGAAACAAGACCTCTCCTTACTTTTTAACTCCTCTTTTATTTTGAGGAGTTGGCTTGGGATTTTTTTGGTGCTGTTGTTTTGTTTTGTTGTTTATTTGTTTTGTTATTCATCATATAGCACAATCTGAAACTCAATGCTTCTAGTCCCTGTGCTGAGGTGTGGAGTCTGGCACAGCCTCAGTTACTGTGGTGGGCTCAGTGGCCCTCATGGGATACTCCCCCATCACTGGGCTCTGGCACCAAGCAGTCACAAACCAAAAAAATATGTTCTTTTGGTCCCTATGGTAAGTACTGAACCAGTTAGTATGTCTGTAAATTGTTCCCCAAAGAAAAATGGCATAAAGCCTTCATTTCAGAATGTAACTACAATTTATCACAGTGAGTGCTGACCTTTTTCATGTGCCAAATACAAACTGGCTTATATCCTATGGACTCTTCATTTTACCAGATCTGTGATGAATGAATCCAACAGAAAAAAGCTTCCTACTACTTCTGTCTTCTCCCACCCAATGCCATGCTGTGACTTAAATGCTTAAATCTGAGGTACGGTTAAGACACAGAGAGGCTTCGTGAATTGAGGGAACTATTTCTAGCTTTGCTGCCACCCAATTTCAGTTTAGGAGGAGCTAGGTAAGAAAAGTCTTATCATCAGCTGTCTTTTTGCAGTCCCTGATACTTTGCAAATGAAGGCATTTTTTTGAGTACAACTTGAAATAAATCACTCTCTTCTACTCAATCGTTCGGAGAGGGATCTGAGTCTGCATTATACAGCTGAAGAAATCACACATTTAGCATACACATGTATTTTCTATGAAGAAGGGGGGTGATTCAGGGATGCACCCCAAAGAACCATAAATCCCTGATCCTTTATTGGCCATGTGCAGAACAAGGAGAAAATAAGGAAGTTTATTATTGGGCAGGAACCAGTTGAATAGGGGGTTGCTAAAAATGGTTCTTAGGATCACATTCTGATGGCTTCAGATGAGCTTTTCTCCACATGCTTTTTTCTAGTCCTGTCCCATAGCAAGTGCAGGATTGATGAGTGATAAAGGCTTTCTTCATTTTCTGAAAGTCTCCATTGCACTGTTAGTCAAATCACCAATAACTTCTTCAGTCCATTGGAAAAAAAGGAACAACAGATGCAGTTTCAGTTCATATATTGAATTTGCAAATGAATTTATATTTTAAAACTGATATGTCTAATTTTTAACTTCTTTCCTGTTTTGTTTCATATGGGAGAGAGGATAAAGTAACGTTTCCCCTTTCCTATTCATTGGGATTCATGAGTCTTTTGTTGGGCTGGATTTTGTCTTCACCTTGTGATCCTCACACATGTTCCCTTCTCTACAGTTCCTTCTTTCCCCTCTGCCCTGATAAAATTGGGCTTTTATCCTCTTCTGAGCTGACACCTTTTAAGTATTCTTTGGAGTGCTTTTTGTACTGCCACCAACCTTTCCTGTGCCAAGTGTAACATCCAGCTCTCATTTCAGCTGTGTTGAAGGGATCTTTGTGATTTTGCTCATCAGCCTCTCTACTTGCTCAGCAGTTTTTTTTTAATCTCATCTCATATAGAAGTAAGAGAAGTTAAATTGTTAAATAGATCACAGCACTTCTGCTGCCATTCAAGTGTGTAGATGTGAAGGTCCTTTTTCACAAAGCTGGGTGTGCACCACGGCTCCTGTTTTGCAGCCAGGGAATATGAGACAGTGATTGTGTGTCCAAGCATGGATGGAGGTGAGATCCCTGGGCTGCAGTCCTGTGCCCTGACTGCTAATGGTGCCCCATCCTGCTATAAGCTATCTTGCCCTGCTTTGGGGAAATGAAAAGGAAAAAAAAGAAAAAGATGCACCGTTCTCCTTGTACCTGCTCTCTCTGGTTTAAGATGAGTGAGGGCCAGCCATGGGCAGGTTATCTCAATGACAGCAGCATGCTGGCTGCTCTGCAGGAGCTGCTGATGCTCATGCTATGCCTCTGCAGTGAACAGGGCAATGTTTGGAGCTGGCACAGGGAGAGAACACAACCCTCTGGTCATGTAGGTCAACATCCCGCCTTGGCAGACTTTTAAAGTTAAATTTGCTTTCTTTGTATCACACCTTGCTTGGGAGTGTGCAAATCCCCTCAGTATGGTTCTGACAGTAGTCTGATGTCTAGACAATTTTCTGGACTAGGAAAATCTACTGGTGAAAATGATATGCTTAAAAAAATACTTGTTCTGTGTGAAAAATACTAATGGCAATTTAAGACTGGTATCAAATGACTGAACATGAAGGGAATGCCCAGTCCAGCTACCTGCCAGAGCTGTGATATCTGCAACAGTTCCTCCTTGTGAAAACACCTGGGATATTTGATCCAGCTTCTCTTCTTCACAACAGCTGATTGTATGGTCTATAATTCTTTACTGGATGTGTGAAAGGTGCATGACTAGCTCAAGTTCAATGGATGTTAAGGCTCCTTGAGAGGGTGAGGGACAAGGTTTGTGCAATTTTATCTTTCTCATTATCCTTCTGCTCTTTTTTCACTTATCTCTGTTTTGTGAGACAGCACCTCTCAACACCTCCCACGGAGCTGAGAGATCAGGGTGTGCACCCAAGCTGTCTCCTCTGTAATCCTGGATTCTCCTCTGTAGCCCGCTGGATTTTGCTGGATAATGGGAGTTAACTTAACTCACCTTCATCTGGGAAACCAACGCAGGTAATTTTTGTGACAATCTCAGCAAAGATGATACAAAAATATTTGAAGTAAACCATATTTGCACAATGCACAGAGTTAATGCACACAGTACCATAACAGTGGTTTCCCAAGGTTATCCCATTTACCTGGAATAAATATTTACATCTAAGCAAATAAAGTGCATAATGTTGTTAATAATAAATAAATAAAAGGCAGCAGGGTTCTGGGATCTTTAAATTCTATTACAAAGGATCATTTGAAGTGTATCTCCAAATCAAGATCAATGCACCTAACAAAATCACATCCGGGATCTAAAAGCTGATTATCTTTCTGGTTTCAGTGAAGAGAAACTCCTCCTGCCAACCCTGCACTGCAGCTGCTTCTGCAGAACCAGAGCTGATTTGAGGGGGCTGTGCATTGGCTCATACAAAGAAACGTGCTACAAGCTCCCACTTAGCTTTCAAGTCACCTCTTTGCATTCCTGAGACATCTTCAGACAGCTTTTTTAGGAATAATGCCACTTTCTTGCTTATCATTTGTGTCAGTTCTTCTGTTACAGTGCCTATGGACTCCATACAGTCCTACACTCTGACAGCAAATACTACTTCCAAGTCTTTGAAAGATTCTTGGTCACTAAACCCAAAAGATCCTGATGACTTTCCAGGTTTGTCCTGCTTTACACAATGCAATAAAGCATAAGCAGTTTGGAGGTGTAAGAAATTTACTGTCATATCACTACTTTGCCATACAAATTAGACACTTAATGAGTTCTTGGTTCTTTCTGTTGTCACAAATACATTTATCTGGTTGTATCTGTACAATTAGCCATTTTTAACAGGCATCTCTAAATGAATAATAACAAGATGATGCAAGGAAATTCTTTACAAATTCAACATGGGATAATTACTTTCCAAGAATATAAAATATTAAGAGCTAATAATTTTTTACTGTAGCAATAACTCTTTTCAACTGCATTCACTCTGGGTCTTTTCAAATCTGAAGGCCATGGCTCTACAGAACTCTAGCACTGTCCTACAAACTTGTAGGATGCTACTGCCAACCTGCTCCATGGAGCCTTTTCCCAAAGCCAGATGGTTCATTCCTTCCTGATTCAGCATTGTTCTGGGTTCAGAGTCAGCAGTCACTCCTGGGGTTGATGTAGGATATTTTGTGCTTGCATGCTTCTTTGTACATAGATGTCACATAATATCCCTGAATTATCAGTTAAATATGTATTGACATACAGAATGGGCAACAAAACTAAGGCTGGAGTTTAAATCTTATTCCTGAATTTCTCTTTCCCCTCCTGTGCTCTGGTCCCTGCAGGCAGTTTACTGCAGGAAGCTATACACTAATCAGCCTGTAAAATGCTGCTCTGGGGCAGACCAGCTTGGGCAGATAATAGACTTGCCTCACTTGACAAAAAGATAAAAGAGTGCATTTTGTTCCTCATTAGTTCACTGGTTTGGGGAGGTGAGTTCTTTCCCTCTCTTGTTTAAACCACATAAACCATGCCAAGTGTCATGACAGGAGTAGGAGCCTGTCGATGTAGCCCTATAATTACAAAATTTCCATGCAGGAGGCTAAAGGGGTGTTTTCAGGCCACTTCCTGACTCACTCATCCATGGATCAAAAACCCAAGTAAGATAAAGAAAAGAAGATACCCAGGAAATGTAACAAGCTCCATACTGCTAATTGAGACAGTCTTTTTTTGTTGTTGTTGTGGTCAGGGGCTGCCTCATGTGACACTTCTGCGTTGCCACCTCATTGTAACATCAATATTATAAAGGTTAGCAAGACAAAACCCTGCTGTCCTGTTGTGGCCAAGTATTTTGTCTTCCTTCCTTTGGTCTTCTTTCTTAACCAGAGCATCCTTGCCAGATTATTCTGCCCAAACTAGTAGCAGAAGAAAAATCTGCCAAGCAACCCAATGAAATATTACTCCAGTTTAACTTTTCTACTCATCTGCTTGTTTGCTGGCATAATCCCACCACAGAAACACCTTGCTTTTTGTGAATGCCTCAACTGTACTCCCTAATTTGGCTCTGTACAAACACAGAACATGTGAACACAAATAGCAGTTAGGAATATCTCTCTCTCTGAGTATTTCCTTTCTTGGTTAATACTTTTCAGTATTAAAGGCAAATTAATACCAAACTGTTACAAGGTCTCACTGCTTGGGGCTGGGGTATGGCAGACTGGTTCACCACAGACGCTTACAGATAGCCAGGGAGGATAGGGCAGGAGGGTTTTACTGGCATCAGCATCTGATCTGGTCAGACTGATGATCCTGGTATCTTAATTCTCATGAAAAGCACCATGGGCTTTTCAGCAAGAATGTGAGGCCAGGACCTTGGTCCTGCAGCTCCTCTGAGCGTGTGTATGAACTTCTCACAAGCAAGAGAGTTAAGTTCATCTGTCAACAGTTGTGTCCCATAATGTGCTGAGAAGTCTGGCCCTGCTCCAGGGCTAATTTTAAGCATATGAGTAGCTTCCCTAAAGTCAGTGAGAGCAGCAGAGTGAGCTGCTGGCTCCATGAGAAGGATGCTTAGGCACTGGAGCAGCTGGACCCCGAGGAGGCAGAGCTAGTACCACCCCAAACTAGGAGCTCACTGGTTTGAACTCAGGTTCAGCCACCCCCTGCCCTACATACAAGCTCCCAAGGCATGTTAGGTAGTGCCAGGGTGGCTGCACTGCTCATATTGCATAGGATTTCCTGTACTGCCTGGCCAGTTCCCAGGCACCATGACAAGCATACAGGATATGTCTTTTCCTGTATTTTTGCAGTCCCACTGTTCCAGAGGCTTGGGAGTGCAGGCTGGCAGCTGGCAGGAAAAATGTTTATTGCACACCTACAGAAAAATCACACTGTATGAACCAGCCTTGCTGTGCCCATGCTGTGATATTCATCTAGGTGTGCACAGGGCTGCACGGATGCAGTTGTCTCTGTATGAGAGGAACACAGTCAGAACCATGACTTGAGTCTATAAAAGCCTTAACTCCTAACCTTTACTAATGCAAACACTCAAAGCAATGTCAAAATGTTTTACAATATTACTGCTTTTTTTTTTCCGCTTGGCATGAGTGACATGAGTCTGTAATTTTATGTAGATATAATGTAGATCACATTTTTAGCAGCCAAAGAGTTTAACAGCTTTCAGCTGCTGTTGTTGCACTTATCTACTGAAATGTTCCTGGACGTGTACAATTACTAGAATGCTAATTTGTTTTCAGAATTTTCTAGTGAAGATTACGTCTTCAAAGTTAATACAGTATGTCCACCTTTTATCTAAATCACTCATTATCTCAGTGAAGGCCATGTCTATTACAGAACTGCACTTGCATGAAAAACTCTTATTATCTAAGCACACTTAACTAGGTAAACTCCATATCTCCCTACAATGTTAGCTAGATAAAGAAGGCTACTGCATATTCATGACACAGCCTGCAGAAAAAACAATGTACCCATATGGGTCTCTGCTTATTAAAAAAGTCTCATTCTTACCCAACTTTTTCAGATTCCCATCTATCCTAGTGATTTTTTTAGATACATTGGTGCCTCCCCAGCTTTCTATTTTCTATGCTTTTTTCCTCATCTTCCTAATTTCCAGAAGTTTTAATTTCTTTCGCTTCCTAGCTGAACAGCAATACTAACATTATAAACCAGTCAAATGTACCAGATGGGTATTGGCAAATGACTGAATAATTTGTGTCCCTTATTATGTTGAACCAGGCAACTATTATGCTTACCAACTCAATTAATTAAAATTATTTCTTTTTGCCCATGTTCCTTTCCTGTGTCTAAACTGATAAATATATTGGCTACATTGAAAACACCCTTTGAGGAGCACCTTGCTTTCCTCTTCCAAACAGCAGTGCAGGGCTTTGATCCTTCAAAACTGAAGGATCCTCCAGGCAATCACATAAGTTTGCTGGTTCCTACTGTTTTGGCATTTCAATTCTTGTGAGCTGAACCATAATCTTGCCCAAAGATGTTTGCTTAAATCCCCCTTGCTGCTTCAGACGCTATGAATTAAAAAATCAAACCAATTAATGCAGTTTACAGTCAGAAAATGTTGACAGTTAGGAATCAGAACCAAGGCTTTCTTCAGAGGTGTTTTCTGTAACTTACAAGTAGAAATTCAGGAACTTGTGCTATCGACAAGGAAGCCCAGAAACAATGGCTCTTTTCTGTAAGTATCAGCAAAGTGATGACTAAACAGGCACTCAATAGGCAGACAGTGAGCAAGGCTATCTCCAGTGGGCATGCACTGGAGCGAGGATGGCTGCTGAGGAAGGTGGTGAAATTAGGCCCTCTTCATTAGCACTTCTTGCCATATTCCAAGAAGGGATAAGTGACTAATAAGCCAACACCAGACAGTAACTGCCAGTAAAGTGTGTCAAGGTTATTTGATAATAAAATGTACCCCCATATGGTCCAAGCCTCTCGTGCAGCTGCATCACACCTGCATTTCAAATTATGTTTGGGAAAAACAACTGTTGCCTTCTGCACAGGCTGTGTGACTGGTGGAGAAAAGGCTTTTCTGGCTCACCCAGAGCCTTGCTTGGCCATCAGTTCACCTCCTCATGTCATCCTCTCAGCCATACCCTCATCCCAGGCTACAGGGACCCAGTGATGGTTGCCCTACCAGAGATGAGCTGCACCATGAGTGTGAAAGCATCAGCTGCTTTCACCAGTAAAATGAATACAAGTTTCTCTAGGACTACAGGCAGAGAATGTAATCCTGTGAAATGCCTAATGGGCCCCAGCTGACTCTTGATGCCTCTCCAGGCAGGAGCAGGTAGGGGCTGTTACCGTGGGACAGACAGCAGCATCCTGTGCATAAAGCAAGTCTGAAGGCCACACAGGGCTCTCAGTGAGGATCCAGCTGACACAAGAAAGGGAGGACCTATGGGCTGAAATATGACTGTTGTTTCTCAAGGGCAACCAAAGATGAATTTGGGCAAATCTGCCAGTTTGTGCACTGCTGGAGAGGACATTAGTAGAATATGCATTAGAGTAAGAGCCTAATTAGAATAAATACAGTTAGATTGTCAAGATCAATTAAATAAAATACATTTTGGTACCACAAAGGATGGGTAGTTAAAATAAGAAAACCCAAAGTTATTTCAGCCATTCAAGTCTTGCCTTCTCATTATGACTTTTCTCAGTTCTTGATGATTTTAATTATGATTAAACTTTCCTCACGTTCTGAGGATCTCCTTCTGGCCCAGCCCATGCTTCTACTTATAGTCCTGTTTGCACACCTGGTGTGGGTATTGCTCTGACATTCTCAGCATGACAGCAAGCACCTTCATTAGAAATAAAGTTATATGAAATAATTTGAAAGACTTGTTGAACTTGGCCTATTATTTCCCAGAGAAATGACTGGTAAACAGATTTTTTTGTTATAAATTTTTACCTGTGTAATTTCTGTACATAAGTTTTGTCTGCTGACCATTTGCAAATAGTTTGCAATTAGTATTTGACATCTGAGATGATTTGCTGTAGGCTACATAAGAAATTTCTGCACTCTTAGCTAAATGAATGTAACTCCTAGAATCAGGTTTCTTGTAGAAATTCTTGTGTGCATAAAAGGCATATTTACTTTCTGCAGATTCTTGAGTGTAGAAAAGAATTCTTCAGATTCTTTGTACCCAGGCTAGTCATCACCAATGTGGGAATGAGAATGGCTCGATTCCCACTGGAAGCCCTCTGCAGTACAGTGCATGCAGACCTGCTCATCTGGAGGTAATATAGAGCAATTTGCACCCTACTTCTGTCGTACAGCCTCAGGATGCTGAGCCCTGCCTAACTGCCACTGTGGCTCCTAATTCCAGATCTCTAGGCTAAACTCTTGCATAATATTCCAGCAATTTAAATTTCTACTCCTGGGCAAAACTCATTGATCCAGTGGTTCACTCTCCAGCCATTCTGTGTGTTCATGGATCTGCTTTCTGTTACAGCAGCATGGATAGCCACAAATCCTGCTATGATTACTGGTGTACTAAGAGACCATGTTGGCCCATTTTGTCTAAGTCTGGGAGACCAGGTGTCCTGTGTTGGTGTAGACAGTCCTGATGTACAGGAACTTTCCCAGCCCTTCAACAAAAGGCTTTGCACTCCTATCTTGTCTCCATGATTCACAGGGATGCAGTATTTTCCTGGTCTCTGCCTTTTGAGCCACAGCCTTGGGACCTCATCATTCATCATGCTGCCACAGGGAGGTGGGGAAGGGGGACTGCCCTGCTCCTGCCTGGTGCAGTGGGGTGGAACAGCTCAGCAGGAGCACAGCTTCGTGCAGGAGAGATCCCCATTTCCTGTTCCCTTTTCTAAAGAAACCTAATCTAACAGCAAATAGAAAACCTACTGCTAAAACCTTTAGACTTAGGACTGACTTAAAACTGTAGCAAAACTTAATCTTCCCTTTCCAAATGTGTTCACCTGGATGATAGAAAATGCTAGTGTTGTAATAGAGAAAGACTGCCTGTGTCTTTTCTCTGTAAGCAATCAGAGGGCTTCAGACCTCAGCTTTAGGAGTGTGAGCCTATTCCCCGCTACAAAAGCTATTTCTATTACTAAATAGGGAAAATTAAGGGGGAGTTCAGTGTCCCATCCTTCCACCTCAGCATGCAATAACAGTTGTCAGTAAGCCCCACATGAGAAATAAGTCCTCACAGCTGCTATCCTGTTAACTTTACCTATTTTCTTATTTTGGCTAAGTTGTCAAAACGTTCATTTCCTGATGTCTGGGAAAGTGGCTGAACAGCATATACAGCACTGGGCTCTGCTGCTTGCTCCTGAGATAGAGGGAGGCTGGCTATGAGACGCTGGCCTTTGGCAAACCATAATGCAATGAAAGGACTGCTCTTAGTTCCTCAGCAGCAATTTTATCTTATCTGCACACATTGCTCCTTCCAAATCAAGACCAGCCTTTTCATCATTATAAACACCAAAGAGTGGGAAAATATTCCCTGAGGCAAGAAGCAGCACTTGAAGTAAAGTGCTGTGGTGGAAACTGCAGCACACAGCAGAATTACTCACTCCTTAAGACGCATTCCTGCTCTCAGTGCAAAAGTCGCTTTTCTCCAAATGACACCAGCCTAGGGTCAGCTCATTGAGTCCAGTGAGACCATATTAAAGGAGAACATGTTGAGTCACAGCTTTACATGGTGCAAGGCTTGATCTCACAATGTGCTGCAGATGAGCGCCCAAGCTGCAGTCCCATAGTTCATGTCAGCCTCAAAACACTCCTCCTGTTTGTGAAAGCCAAAGGAGATACATATATGCTTAAAACTGAGGACACAAGCTGAAACCTCATCAGGAATAGCAAGGGCAGGACCTTGCAAGACTGAACTAAAACAAACCATAACCAACTGGACCTATGTGAGCTTAAATCACAACTGTTGTTAGAGGTGATGACCAAATCAAATTACCTTCTTTAGCAAAGAAAGTTGCATATTGAAAAATAGTGTTTTGTCAACTAACCTTTTTAAATTTTATGACTCCTCCCACCTCTTCTCCTGAGCTGTGATGCTGTTGCTTTTATTAATTATGAACATCCTCAATGTTATTACTCTTACTGTGGATCTGCTTGTTGCTCACTGCTGTATGTCTTGCAGTGCTGGTGTATCATTTCACCCCACATTTTCTCCAGCAAAGTGACCGAGCTGGCCTGTAATTGGAGGATGGTGTTTGTGAGAGTGTGGTCAAAGTGCACCGCACAGCACAGGATGACAGCCTCAAAGTCAGCCCTGCAGCTGTTCTGCCTCTTTGAAAAAGGCCTCAGTCAGCTGTTACCAAATTTGCTGATGTTTTTTCATTTCCATCAAACAGGCCAGAGCCCCAGAGCTTTCTCTTTCTCCATCTGCCCTTGCCTTCCCTGCACACCTCGCTGAGAGCTCTCTGGAAAGGTTTCCTCTCCCTTTGAAAGCCTCTGGCATTCTGAACAAGGCCACTGCAGCAAGGTGCTCACAAGCAGTCAAAACTCGGCAGTCTTGAAATGTGATTGTATCAGATCAGGACTGTCCTTTTTATAAGGTATGAGCTTTTTTTAATCAACAGCTTCCAAAAGAGAGAAAGAAAAGCAAAATCTGTATGAAGTTAAAGTTGGTGAAAACTCCAGGGCAATCCTCCAAACTCTGTGCCCTCTGGAAGGAACATGAGAATACAAAGAAGGAATCGAGAATGTGATTCAGTCTGCAAAGACAAGTGACACTGCTGCTTGTGCCAGTTCTGAAGATGATTTTTTGGAAAACAGGAAGCTTTGCAGAGAACATGATCCACTAGACTCAGTTGAGGCAGCAGCATTCTGGTGCACTTTCATGATTTACCAAATCAGACTTGACTGCTCACTGCCAGCAAGGAGTTGATCTATGCTTCTCAGCTTTTATCATAAGTTCTCTACTCTCTAATAATTGCATGGTTATGGATTGTGTTGGTCTGTTGATCTGAGCTGATGGAAAGCTCTGTCTTGAAATTGGGTCTGTTTGCTGCCAGATGAACTCTATTGACCAACTGACTGTATGATTATGTCAATAAAGAGAACTGACAACTTATGCCTGGAGGTGTGGCATGGGATCCTTCCAGTGCCCCTGGATCAGGCTGGAAAAAGTGGAATATTCAGCTTTATTTTCAGATGCCATGTCTGAGGTACCAGCTGGCCAGCAATATTCAGGTTAGCCCTAGAACAAACACTCTGCTGAGGGTGGAAAGGATCTGTGTTCCCTCTAGGACTGTAACACTAATGCTGGCCCTAAGAAAGCCACAGGGATGTCTGGGGAAGAGGCTGGGACCATCTTTCTCAGAAGTAGTCTCAGCTCAGCCCACATGTGAAGCACAACATTAGGGCCTGAACCTATTGTATTTATGGGTAATGCAAGTTAAATTTTCTGTCTCTGGTTGAGATGAATACTACTAGTAAGTAAAACACAATTCCTGAACCAAAGTTCTTCACATGTATCAGTACATGTGTGTCATGGTGAATGAACCACAGTTTCTGTTTTCTTAAGCATTTACCTTTCTTTTAAAACAAAAAACTATGCATAAAATTTGGGGTCTGTGGGCTTATTTCCCTCAAGTAAATTTACTCATTCTTGGTAAAAAGGAATTAGATATTTAGACACACACAGCTTCCTCTACTATTTTGTTGTTTGGGGTTTTTTTTTCCTCAGAGAGTGAATACTCAGGCAGTAAACAAAATGAAGGAAGCAATACCTTCAAGATGTGTGAAAAAATACCAAAGATGGCATGATTTCTGCCCAGACTGGGCATTGGGAATTTATCAGAACCATTGAAATGAAATGCTTTATGCCTTGCTAATTAATTACTCTCTGATGACTGGAAATGGAATAGACTGGCAACTCTTACTTAAAAACCAGCTGAGGGAAAACCATACGAGCCTTCTGGTATTTTTCTTGTTTTGTTTTTTTTTTTTAACTCAGATTTGATAAGTACAGGAATTTCACCATGTATTATATTTTCAATTTCCCTTTACTTAATCTTTAGTCTTAAAAGCACAGTGTGCTTTAGATGAAAATGGAAAAATGTATAGTAAACTTCATTGGGCTGGGATATAGAACAGTCCCTGCTTTTAAATGCATTATAGGAAGTGGGATGGGCACACAAAATAAGTGCTCTGCTTCCTGACAGTTAATTTTCCATCGTTTTATTTTATCTAGGTCTGGGTGTGCTTGCCACTTTCACTGGAAATCCATATTTGTCTCTGAGTTATAAGAAAAGATTCAAGGAGTAAAAGTCAGATGGAAATATCCCTCATAATGAAGGGGGCTGTTAGAACCTTTTGCTACAAGTTTCCTTTTATGTGTGAAACATTTATTAGTCCTTGCCTGTTCATTATTTGAAGGGATATCTGAAGTAGTGCATCCTTAGGGAATTATGAGGGGAGCAGAGAGAATGTTTACAATGAAAATGGTGCTTAATCTCCATGAATGACAGGAAAAGATTAGGCAAACAACAGATAAACCATCTTATCATTCAGAAGTATACACGCTGAATGCGTTGTAAAATAAATACACTGCTGGTCTTTAAATCCTTTGTGCATCAAAGGACCAGGAGCACCAAAAGGACTTATTCACCTCAAACAGGGTTTACATGGACTCTCCATCCAAAGATTTAAAAGTATTTCTATTGATCAACCACTCCAGTCTAGCATCTGAGCTGGTCTGGATGTCCCTGTTGAGCTCGAAAATTGTATCTGCTTGCTGTGACCCCATAGCCAGACTGATGCTGGCTGCAGCAGCTCCCTGTCCTCCACTGGGATTCAGAAACTAGGCAAAGTGCCCTCTGCTCCTATGCTGGCTTCACTGGGCTATAATATGACTATAGGCCTTTATTTTAGGAAGCCCACCATGGTAGCCCATTTCTTATACAACATAGTAGTCAACTTGCATAGCCAAGAATGGGTGGCTTGGGTTTTATGCCCTTTCTTGTTAATGGTAACTCAAAACTGTAGCTGCTAACACTGGATTAAGACTGTCAGGCTCTACAAAACCTAAGAAAAACCTAAACATTTACAGACTGTGACGTTTAGGTTGACAATGGTCATTTTGAGAAGTATTTCACAGAAGGAAAATTTTCTGTGCCTTTATCAATTAGGTGAGAGCTCTCGAGATACTTCTCTCACTTACATGTTCAGAAGATTGTCTCTTCAGACACTGTTATCTTCCCACTATAACATCCTCTCTCACAACAAGAGCATTTTTCTACCACTAAACATACCAAACCCAGTCACTTCCAGTCTTCATAAAAATTCATTTTGCAGAGCCTTTCCTGGCATTTGGCATCAAATTGAAGTTCTTCCTTATCCAGTCCATTACAAGTCTCCAGAGTATAAAGGCTGCAATTCCAAAGTGCTGTGCAGCTATTACTAAAGTTGATCCAAAGATAAGGGGCAGTTTCATTCACCTCTGGAAGAGGACAATGTACAAACGTTTCAGTGTGATGAATAAAGTGTGGAGAGCCTGGTTTGTTGTTGTGTCATCTCCCAAAGTAAATATCTTCCAGGTTAAGGCTGTCTCCAAATATCACCTCCAGAATTTGACAAAAGTTTTTCCCTGTATTGGAACTTCATTGTCTATCACTGTGTGTTGGTGTTCACTTTGAAGAAAATTATGGCATTTCTTCTTTCATCACACTGAGACGAAGTCATTTTCAACTTCAGAGAAATTAAGGGTTACTTAATTTCTTTAAAACAAAATTTGAATTTGGGTGACTGTCAAAAGGATTATTAAGTTGAATAATCCTATCAGAAGTGCTGGGGATTTTTTTCTGTCTTTTGGTGTTCTCAGGTTGAGCTAGTTTTAAATGGCATTTTAGATACCTTACATTAACCAGTGAAGGATGTTCATGCAGAGTCTTCCAGTCTGCATCAGTGCACAAGAGGTCAGGACTGGACCTCCTTTGGAAACACTGTGGCTTCTTTGTGGAAGGCACTGGCCTTTCATTTTTCTACCATTTGCAATGAATCGTAGTGCCAAGGCACTTTGTCATTTGGCATCTGAGTACATTTGAGCGTAGTAACACATGAACACACTGGATTTTGTTGCAGCCTTCATTAACATGTTCCAGGGTTCCATGGCTTTCCAAAGTCACCACACAGCCAGGGAGTGTTGTGCTACTCCTTGTCTGGGCCTGCCTTGTCTTCCTGGAGAACACAGCACTGGGGACTCATGTGGGAGGACCTTTTTCCACTGGCAGTCACTGTCCTTTGATTACACAGCCTGAAAACTGCAAGTGGGCAGTAATTTCATTTACTGTAGCACCAGAAGAGCAGCCATCGGGGGAGGTGGATCAATAAAGGTAAGAAAAAGCCCACGCTGAACTCTAACTGGATGAGGAGACCTTTTTTTCTTCCATGCCTGAACATATGGAGACAGATATGTTTCTCCTCCTGGCTCTGCCTTTTTAGGCTTGTTTTTTTTCCCCATTAAGTTACCTCTTTGATGATGTCTCCTGCTCACTCTTCAGATGTGGCTATTCTCTTGTTTCCTCAGAAACAGCATCTCATACGGAGAGATTCTTATCCTGGGAAAATTACTGGAGAAAAAAAGGAGGAGTGGGGAGGTGGTGCAGGGAAAGAGACAGGGCAGAAATGGGATTGGGAATACAGGAGAAAGTGCAAATGACTTTTGTTCCCCGTCCCTCCTGGCAGCGTCTCCCTTGGGAGAAGAGGACAGACATATTTGGAGAAACAGAGCTCAGCTTTTTCACACGCACTGCAACCTCTCTGTGCCATTTTGCAAAGGCCCAGGTCCCCATCCCCACAAGCCTGATGTACACGATCTCTGGTTCCTTTTTTGCTGCTCAGCTCTCCCTGCTGCAGCCTGCAATGGAAACACTGGTTTGTTTTCCTTCCCAAGGGTACATTGAACCCAAGCACATTCCCATCACACAGCCATCCTAGGGCCGATGGAAACGATGACCCCTGGCCAGGGGAAGGTACAGGATGTGGTTGTGCTCGCAGAGCCGGCGTGCAGGTGGCAAGCCCTCGCAGCAGAGCAGCCAAGGGTCAGGAAACATGTGGAGCTAAAGGGGCGGAAGAGAAAGTAGGGAGCCCGGGCTTGGTTTTCCTGATGACATGCATATCCAAGAGGAAGGCTGGAGGCTACGGAAAGGGACTTTCGCTGACTGCGCCAGGCGAGCGTGGTCAAGCTGCCTACTTATGTGTGCTCTCCTGGCCAGATGGGGCCATGCTTTGTGGGCCAAATGGATTGAGGAAGGGAAGCAGAATTCAAAGTAATTTAATCACTTTTAATTAGCATCTGTCTTTTTTTTTTTTTTTTTTTTTCCTACTAGCTAGAAACCATTTACCTATATTTTCCCACTTGCTTCCTTTAATAACGGGATAATGTTATTACATACCAGTAGGTGTGTTATTCTCCTAGCATGTTTTGACATTCATGCCTTGGATTTGCCTGAAATGTTTTTACACCAGTTCAATCAAAATATTTTCACAGGTTCACACACACACAAAAATCTAGTGACTGAAATGATAACAAGAGGATAGCAAATTCACAGTTAAGCTGTGTGAATACAGTAAATAACATTATAAATGAGGCAGAGGGAAAGGAATGAAGAGAGAGGCTTATTCTACACAGTGACTGTTCATGCATATGTGGACATTAGACTGATTTGTTCTTTGATGACACCTGTTGCTGTATTTTTTGGGTTAAAAAAATTGTGATTTTTAGGAATTTAGAAATGATAGTTTTATGCTTAGATTCTTACCCTTTATAAATCAAATATTCCTGTATTCCTAAGTCTGAAATAAAATAAATCCTCTTGGCAGATATCAGTGACCCTGATCTCAATGTCTTCCTTCCTTGAAGTGCTCAGTTACCTTTTTCTTGGCACATGACAGTCTGCAGATGTCAAAGAATAAGGAGGTGTGTTGTGTGTGGTGCCAACACTTCAGTGTTGGCATAGTATTTCCTGCAATAAAGGTCTAATTTCGGGCTTATGGAGAATGTCTGCTGACTTACATACTGTGGCATTTTATGGACAGAAGTCCAAACCCCGATAATCTGAGGTCCATGTCACTTTCATAAGGTTTTCATCCTTTTCACCCAAATGGTTGCTTTCACCACTCATTTCTAATGCTGATAGTTGTGGCTTGGGGAAAAAGTCCTTCCTACCAATTTAAGCCTGGAGATTTGGCATCCCTATCTACATCTGCACCTGTGTAGTTTGCACCATGAAATTCTTGGACTCACAATTCCCATCTCACCTCTTCTCCATTGGCCGGCATTTCACTGCTGGTCTCAGCTGAAAATGCCACCACTGAATTGTAACCTCTGCAGAGAAATCAGTGCCCCAGAGAACAGCCTGGCAGCCTCCACCATGCAGTCTCCCATGGATCAGTTTTCCCAGTCGGTGGTATTCTGTATCCAGGGCTTGCCTGGAAAATGTGATGCTGACTGTGGAAAGGAGCACAGCTGGGCTCTTTCCCTGACTGCTCCCTCAGCTGCAGGATGGTTCTCTAGGAAACCCTCCAGCCCCTCCCAAGGTTCTGGGCTTTCCTTATTGTTTCCTTGGCATTGTTAGCCTTAATCAGCTCCTTGTGAGTCTGGGCAGGAGGAAAAAAGTGTCCTCATTGCTTGCTATGAGTGTTACAAGGAAGGGTCACCTTGGTGATTCCCACAATTAAAAGGGTGGGAATGGAAATGTATTACAAGCACTGAATCAGCAATTCAGTGAAATGAAATAATTTCAAAATGCTTATCAGCTATGTTTACTGTGTAGTGAATAAATGTTATACTAATAGAATTCCAGAAATATTCCTGACCTCTCACAAAGTACAGATATATATGTGTATAAATAGAAATGTATATATTATAGCCCCCGTATAAATGATTATACAGTTTGTCTTTTTGGAATAATCTCAACACAGTGCTAAGGTTGCTATTATATATGATCCTAAAATCCTCCTAAATAACATGCAGGCTCTGAGCCCTTTGTCTGCTATTCATTGTTTGGCTCTAACCTCAGCCAGGCTCAAGCTTCTAGTAAATATTCCTCTTCTCTTCTAGTAGAATTTGTACTTCAATAATGAAGCATTGCATCCCAGTGGGCTCCCTTTGCTGCCTGTGGTTTTCAAAGGTCAGAGTACATGCCCTAATATTTCCTTTTGTCCTTAATCATTATTCTATGAATTTTGTGCATGGCTTGTTTGGGCGTCCCCCTACAGAAAACAATGTGGAATGTATTTTTTAATCTTTGCTTGGTGACAACCTTTGGTGAGACAAACCCAGTGAAGAATACAGTCAGTGCCTGGTCACTTCCTTTCCTTTCCTGTTGATGCTTTTCTTCTGGTTCCACATTGCCACACATCAGCTACTAAATGTTCAGAAGATTCATTTAGCTACAGCCACAGTAGAAAACAGTGAGGAGGTGGTACAATATTTGCTATGATTTTTCTTCTTGGATGAGAGATGTGAGAAAATAGTCAGATGATCAAAAATAGTGTAATCAATCAGTCAGCTTGTTCACAAAGGTATAATGCATAGAAAACAGAGCTTTGGGTTAGGGTTTCTGGCTTTGGGGCAAAGAATTTGATTGTGAGAATTGAAGGAGTCTGCTTCCCCAGACTGTTGAAACATGAGTTGTACCCCTGTAAAGAGAGTATTTTGATCAGCAAAGAAGCTGTGATATTCTCCCTGTTCCTTTTCAACCTGACTGATTTGTGTTCGAGAAGTGAAGCTTAAACAGAAGCTGAACTTGCCCTTAGTGGAACAGTTCTTTTCTTTGGAACAAATGATGGCCATTATCTCATGAAAATGGGTATGAAGTAAAACAAAGAAAAATACTAACATGAAAAGAACACAATTAGTTACGATGAACTTTTATACTTTGTAAGAAAAGGCTTTTGAGACATAGGTGTTAAAAATCAACTTCCGTATTACAACTTTAAAGGGCTTCATCACATTTAAGATATCTGCTGTGCAAGTAAATTTTGACCATAAAAACAAGGGTTCCTCACTGTTGAGATAAAAATAGTTCTTCAGAGAGACAGTGAGAGCCAGGTGTGCTAGTACCCAAAAAAGTCTTTAGAAGAATGGCAGACTGATGGAGATACCTCCTCCATCTGTAGGGCCCTTGCTGTGTCTTTTGTGGATCTCAAAGTCCTTTGTGTTCTAAAGTCCCTACATTATGTCCCATAATACAGTTACTATTTAGTTATCCTGGCTGTGAAAATATTTGGGAAGAAAAAAAATTACCTGGAAGGAACCAACTTGGAAGTTTTAAGTGTACTAGCAAGCACTAGTTGGGAAAGAGATGTCACATGCTCTGTGCCATTGGCTCTGATTTGGGAAAGTAGTTTGATGTAATTTTGAACCATCACTATAAAACTCTGCTTGCACTTTGGCAACTGTTGACACATTTCAGAAGTCCTCACCAATTTTTGCCCTCAGACATCTCCCAGGAGTTCCTAGCTGGAAGGAGGGTGATGTGAATAATGTTTTGGAGGTTGGGTGGTTTTGGACTTTTTTCCGTTGTGTTGCCAAACACACAAAAAATTACAGGAAATCCAGTCACTTCAAGATATCGTCCAAGAAAAAGGTGTAGAAGAGGTATCAACTCAAACTGATCACATTAGTTCTTCTAGCTGAAAAGGAATGCTGAAATATTGTTATAGGCTGGATGAAATATTACACTTGACCCAATAAAGAAGTACTTAATTTTGGGCTGTTTCATTAAAGAATGGGAAACCACAAATTGTACTCCTATTAATTATGTGTACATGTGACTTGAATAAACCTGAGAAGACTCTCTAGTATTGGCTTCTATTGTAAATTAGAATTAAATTTCATCCCTTACAAAGATCTGAGAGACCTGATCTGAAATACCTCAATAGATGTCAGTCCCAGACTCTTCAGAAAACCTTTTTTAGTGCTTAACTGCCCTGAAAATCCAAAAGTGTACCCCATTATCTGAGATAAATCTCCTGTCCAGAAAATCAGACTGATTATTTCCTCTTTTACCTTTGGTGACTATAAGGATAATTGATCAGGGACCTCCAGCCTGTCCCCACTGGAAGGTTGTTATCATGCCTGTCTGTCTGGTCTCCTCTTCTTCAAGATTGAACAGTCTCAGATCTGTCAGCCTTTCCTTGTAGGCTGAGTTTTCACAATTCCTGACAGCCTTTTGCTCTCCTTTGAGTTTCCTCCAGTTTCAACTCTTAATGCTGTACTATGAAGTGCTGGCAGTTTTTGACCAGTAAATTTTAGGCTGGTTCCCTAGGGAAAAAGAGCTTACTAATCACATTTTATGTCTGTCTGTTTACTTTTTCTATCTACTTGACTCATAATTCTTTAACTCTTCTGCCAGTTTCAAGCAAACGTGACAGTGGTTGAATGTATCTAAGATATTAGGTTCTTATTTATTTAATAAGAAGTAAGGTGTAGGAGAGACATCTGATTAGAGGGCTCACCAGTGAAAGGCTGCAACATGACAAAATCCTTAGCAGACACTGAGGCACCTCCATAGCAGAAAAGTGCTACAAACAACACAAAACCCTTCAGGTTTATTCTTGTGCAGTATGGGACACATGAACACCCTGGGAGCTGGGGTGCACTGCTTCTACCCTTAACACAATGATGACATATAAGAATATGTTGGATTGGCTGTCAGATGCATTCATAATTTTTCTTTATTTCATAAAAAACCCAGTAACATATATCTGTGGCAGACTGTTTCCCAAAGTCAGACTTCTACTACCATGGAAATTCAGCAGTGGGAGGCCTGGCTTTGCATCACTAGAATGCCTCAGACACCATGGTGGCCATTTCAGGTTTCCTGATGGTACTGGTCCACATCAAACAAACTCCTTCCATATTTTTGCATGCACATGGTCCAGAATCCAGGTCTTTGCTCCAGGACCTTCTCTGTGAGTAGTGTGATACCTCCTCTCTTGTTTTCCTTCAGTGAATATTAAGGGAATTAGTGTAAAAACACAGCCATTTGGACAAAGTGCCTAAGGATGCTGCTTTCCATTCCTGCAGCATGGAGGTGAGGATATTCTTGTGAATGCAAATCTCTTCACAGGAGGGGATGCAGTGAAAACATGCTGCACCAGGCAACTAACAGAAAAAAAGGATTTTGTCCTTCTCCAGCAGTTTTTTCAACCTAGGCTTTGAGACTTTTTTCAGAGACTTTCAACTTTGAGCCCCAAAAAGGAAAAAGAAATGTCAAGGGGAAAAAAAGAATGGAAAAAAGAAAACCAACAAGGAAAAAAAAATATTGCGTGCCACTTCTGCTTAAGAATCTGTAGCTTATCCCTGTCACCAGTTGCCCATCCATTAGCCAAACTGACCAGGGGCCCCAGACAGCCTCTGCTTCCTGCTCAGAAAGTGATGCTTCAGAGCTGCTTCCTGCTGCAAGCAACAGGGAATCCGTGGTCTTCAGCCACACAAACAACAAAGGCATTTGCCCCTTCTCCACAAAGCCCTTGCCCTGCAAAGAGTTTGGTGGAAAAAACAACTAGATAGGGTAAAAAAAGGAACAGTTCAGTGAATGAAGGGTGTGTAGGACCCTGTTGTCCTGGCAGGAGTAATTATGCAGAGTTTTAGGACATAATAGGGACAAGTAAATAAACAATGATATAAAATGAGGTTTTCAAAGGTGTGTCCCTAAAATTCCACATGCCTGGAACCATAATTACATGCCTAGGAGTGGAGAGGCATATCCAAGGCACTTTAGACTAGTCTGGGACTCGACAGCAATGAACCTGCTCCTCCAGTTTTGTTACCATCAGCATCCAGCCAAGCTAGAATAAAGCTGCTTTGGGGATGTCCATGCATACTGAACTCATACCTCCTGTTTATAGATGGACAAAGCCAAACACAAGCACATATCCCTAGATTCCAGCAAAGGTATCAATGTTTTTAGCATACTCTGAAAATAGAAGCATTGAAACCTCTCCCTTTAGGCAACTCTGTCTGAAAATCAGTGGTTTTATGCCATCTCATTCCTACTTCCACATCTGTTCTCACCTGAGACAATTACTATTTCATTTCTAGCTGGAAGGTTAGTTTTTGTCCTTTGCAATACCCCTTGCAAACCAACATGTTTTGTGGGGTCTACACACCAAGAATATGTTGTGGTAACTGTATTTCTGATCTTGCATGCCATTGACATGAATGCCATCTCACTTTCTTGAAGCAGCATCTTGTATGTACTTCCATTATCTGCCATCAAAGTTTACCAGTGTGCTGGGGATGCATGCCCGATGAAAGCCACACTAGGGCCAAGGCTGCAGGCTGCTGCAGTGGTGCAGTGTGCAATGCAGAGCTGAAGGGAGCATCCACCCTTGCATTAGATGCTGAGGTGCCTGCAGCCGTGGCTGCGGCACAGAGGTGTGACCGGGAGGCGCTACAGCTGCTGGCTGCCGCATTCCAGATGTGTTCTGCATGGGATGCTGACCCCTTGAAAACTTGTTGAGCTACAGGAGCAGGAAAGCACATAATCGGTGTGGCCAGGGCCAGCCCTTATCTCCCCCCAGGTTGTTATTTGAATAATTAAGCAAACAAAGCACCGCTTGGCTGCTGCTGCTGTGGCCTCTAGTGGGACTGCTCGGCAGGGCTGCCCGGGAAGCCGGACAGAGCCAGAGAGGCTGGGGGAGTCGTGACAGGTCGGGGAGGAGGCGGGAGGGGGCTTGTCCGGTTCCTCTGCTGCTGCTTTGTGTCTCGTTTTTAATGAGCTTTTGGCCTTCAGAGGAGCAGATGCACAAACAAAGGCTCGCCGGCCCTGTTTGGCCAAGGCAAGGCTCAGACCATTCCCAGGGACCGGTCATGGACACGGAGCTTCCCTGCAGGCTGCAGCTGAAGGAGGCTGCAGGGAAGGAGGAAGATGAGCCCAGGGACTGGGAACACACTGATTTCAGAGTGGAAGCTGCTCTCCCGGGGGCTCTGGGAGATGCTGTGTGAACCGGGAGTCAATCTGATGAAGCACGCAGTGATGCACAGGGTTTGATTGCATTGTCTGTCAGCCACCAGCTCTTCCACAGCTCCCCAGGTCTGGGCTCATGCTGAGCTGTGCTCAGTGTGGCACGACGGCTGAAGTTTCATGGAGCTCCTCCTAGCCTCATGTTTCTTTGCTGTTACTGTCTGGCCAAGGCAGAGGCACTTTTTTGAAGACAGATTTAAAAAGTCTTGATGGGTTTCCCTGTTATTCGAGGCAGGTGAGAATGCTGAGACAGAGGGTAGAGTATCTTTAGAAGCCATTGCAGGCTGGATTTAGATCCCAGGAAGTTTTCCACATTCACACTCTGGAGAGGGAGGAAATCCCATCCTGTACTCACTGAACTACATTAATATGTTTGGCTTCTCTCACTAGGTCCCTGTGGTTCAGCACTGATAGTCTCTGGTGCAATCTGGACTACGCTAGATACTCTACAAGTCTGAAGGATGACACAAAGGCTGTGCAGACATCACAGCCTAAAAAGCTGGATGAGAAAGCTGCCATCCTTAAACCACTGGGGTTTTGATTTTGTAACCAGACATCTGTGCCCCATAGCTATCACAGCAACAATATATTTACATGAATCTTTCACTTGGATTTTAGGTGACTGTCTTTCTTCTGTGCTCTGGTTGATTTTTCTCTCAGAGGTTCCCCATGGCATCTTCCAGTGAAAATCCACTGGCAAAAGCCCCTCTGAAGCTCAAAACAGAAAAATCAGTTCAGCAAAGTACGTATGACATCATACATCATGTATTGGTAAAGTCACCACACATCTTTTCCAATTCTCACTTTCCCCAAACATCTACCATTTTCAATGATACTTGGCTGTACTTTTTATTTGATCTTCCTAGGGGATTAGCCTCACCAACACCATATAAGTAATTTGAATAGATGAAAAGTCCTGCATCCGTTGAATGACTCTTCAGAATAAAGTTACTTTTGTGCTTAAATGTTTACAGGGTTAGGGCCTCATTCAAAGAAGTCGCCTTCTTGTTCTCATTGGTACCACAAAAGTCCCTGATACTACAGGGATGGCAATTCATGCATTGAAGCAGCAGTTCCAGCAGAATTATTCTAGTTACCAAGATTATACTGAGAGCCAGGCAAAGTGCTGAAGGATTGTGTCCCATTTAGGAAGCACAGTGTAAAAACTGAGATCTCACTGGGATCACACAGGGAGATAAAAACAATTTGTGCTTTTGAAATGTAGAGTTCCTTGTGGATGAACTACAGCCACAACGTGCAAGCTGCTTGCTGCCAGCTGCTCAATCGATGTGTGCACTCCCCAAGTTTGTGTGTCTGAAGGGTCAGCCCCTCTCTTGACTTCCCTTCCTCAGGACGCTGCAGGGCAGAAGGAGGCAGGGGACATGGCAAATGCCAAAGGGCCTGTAGAGGGCTAGCAAAGGGCTAGCATTCATCTATCTTGGCTTAGATGTGCTTAGGGCAAACAGTAGGTATTTGTTTCCATAAAGCTCAGGCACCACAATAATTTTCAACAATGAAAGTAGCCCCCCCTTCCAAACCACTCACTTAATAGCAATGACTGTGCATGAAGACAGAGCCCAAGTGGTATTGCAGTGAGCTGTAGCTGCACATCATCTGACTAAATTTTAGGAAAGTTACTTGTTAAAATCAATATAGGGACATATTTCCTACAGCTACATTTTGGAAATTCACACAGGAATGCAGAAAGCATTAAAGTGAGCTGCCAGTGATCTTACTGTTTTCTATGGACTGTAACAATTTAATGTAAATAGTTTTTAACTTACCCCTATACTTTAATTTTCTTTGTCGCCTACCTAAATTGCTTTTGAGGCAAACACTTCTTGCAGGTCATCCAACTCTTACCAATTTTTTCTCTTTGTAGTCAAGCCCAACAAAACCAGCATCACCACCAAAACCCTTGGTTTTCACTAAGTATCTGTCAGTAGCACAGAAACCTTACATGCAGCCTAGTTTCAGCAAGGTCAGTAGTTGAACTCACTGTCAGAGTTCCCCAAATCACTCAGCAATACCGATGGCCTGACCCACAGTATGATGGAGTTGGGGGTGTTAATGAGGGCTGCAAATATTCTGGTGTAAGAGCTCAGAAGAATAGCTAGTGCAGTTTTTATTTGCATGGTGCTGACTTGCTGCCACTTGAGTCACATGAGTCTTATTTGACTTTTCCTGGATTTTATTTGATCTCCAGGAAAACTTTGGCTTCTTCCATCCCCTGTATCTTTCTGTGAGCAACAGGGGTGTAATTTCAAAGGAAATTACGTTCTTTCCCCAGTACAGTAAAGCAGCTGGAATTGCATTGCATGTAAAATAAAATCACTGCTTCATTAACTTAGTCATTTGTGGACAAGCTCCCATGCAGATTTGCAGGGAAAGAGGAAAAGACAGCATACAGAGGTACACATATGTATATGCATGCATAGTTACATACACAGCTGTGTGTTTCTATCTACCTGATTATCTGTTTACCTCCATACCTCTCTTTACTGATCTATCTCCCCCAGAGGCTTTATACTGTGTGTAGGGATAACATATTAATGACCACCGTGTGTTTATTTTTCCCAAAGGACTACCTCACAAACCTCTCTTTAACAGTCACTAGTTAATAATTCTGATTAAAAGGTACAGCTCCGGTTGGGGGGTTCATTTTTGTTTCAGAAATCCAACACTTGGTGAGAGAGGGCAATGGCTCCTGCCGTGGGGAGCATCCCACAGAGAGCAGGATGTGACTGCTGATGGGTGGGAAGGGCAGCTGCGGCAGGCACTTGTTGGATCCCACCAGCTGGGATGTGGCCAGTCAGGGCGGGTGGGTACAGGCCACATGGGTAGGGGACTCCACGTTGTGAGCTCAGACTGATGCTGCCAGACACTTCAAACCCGGGGGTACAGTCGCTGCCAGCAGGAACATGGCTGTGTCTCGCCGACAGTACCTCGTATGGCTGGTCTTTGGGATATTTTCTGTTGGGGGGATATTAAGAAACCCCAAAAAAGCACGATGAAGCGCCAGAAGAAGCTGAATTTTACTGCTGAGGCCCTCCTGCCGCCGAGCAGGGAAGAGGCAGAGCCCCCACCGCCCGTCGGGGAGCATCCCGGCGGNCGCGCCCCGCAGCCCCGGCGACGGCGGGATGGAGCTCGGCGCGGCGCGGCTGCTGGCGGTCCTGCTCCTGTGCCTGGCTCCAGGTAAGCCCTCGGGGAGCCCGCGGGCCCCGGCTCCGGTCTGTCGGAGCGCCGCCGGGGTCCGGCAGCTCCGCGAGAGCCCGAGGAGAGGGGCCGTGGGGATGCGCGGGTGCGGCGAAGGGCGCGGTGCGGCTCTGCTGTGGGGTGTCGGGGCTGCTCGAGCGGATGGGACAGTGCGAGTCCCCGGGTGGGACGGAACGCCCCTGGATGCGGGCTTGCTGAGCCCTCCTGTCCCGTCCTCTCGGCCTCTCCTGTCCGGCCGCCTGGTGCTGGCCCGTCGGCGAGGGCTGACTGCCTTGGCTTAGTGTCCCGCTCGCTTGGCTCCAGCATCAGCTGTCGTTTCCGAGAGCAAAATGTCCCTGGAGCCAAACGCGGGAAACCTGTCATCAGGAGAACCTGCTCGGAATGCCAGTGATTAAAGCTCGGGGAAATGCTCGCGACACGGGGAATGTCCCGGTCTGGCCGCGCTTTCTTGCCGCCCGTCGAAGCCGGCCGAGCTGTCACGGCTGCGGCTGCGGCTCGGCACGGTGAGGCGGGATTCCTGAACGTGATGGCAGCTGCCAGGGCAGAGTGAAAATCTCTCCCTGTGGTACTCCCAAATGTTGCTGCACAAGCTGGGCTGGTGCCTCGGAGCAAGCACTGGCACCCAGATCACAGCCAGTGACTCCGGCTGGGTGCGATGCAAGCCGCTGTGCCGGTAGTCCGTTAGTAATACACCCGACTATAATAATATAATATAATAATGCCTAACTGCTTAGGAGGAAAGAGATAACCTTAGAAAATCATGGCATAAAATAAATTCATGGGATCTCAGATTTGTGACAAACTGTAAAATAAGTTTCTTTCCGTAATTCATTGATCAGTAGTCTCAAAGAAGTATATTCAATTTATTATAAGAAAAGTTGGTAATCCCCATGGGAGTGAGATCATCAGATGAAGGTTCACTTCGTTTCAATGTCCCACATCCTCTTGTTAGACCTTGAAGTTGGCAATGCAAGAAAACAGGAACTCCACCCTGGCTGGCTGAATTGTAGTGCTCTGCAGCTAGCTCCTGACCATCTGCCTTTGCTTCCTGTTATGACAGAATTTTTTAACTTTTTGGGATGTGTGAAAAATCATGATATACCCTTCGCTGCTAAATAGGTGATGTGAAAGTGTCCACTTAAAACTTGTTGCATATTCCTGTATAAAATACTTTTCTGATTGAGTAGCGTTTACTTTATTTGGTTTATTTGAGAGGTTTCATACATGTTTTTTGCAGGTTTATCTATTTCTCTGGATCAGCCAACCCTGAGCATCCAAAAAGATGTCTTCACAATAATGGCAAACAACACACTAAATATTACTTGCAGGTAAGGACAAGTCTGTTCAGCATGATTTTGATGATTGGTAATTTATGTAGCAAGCTTCTGTACAATCACACATGATGTGATCTCTCTCCTGTCAGGCCTCCTGTTTTCTCTCCACTCCCTTTGTGCCTTCTGCCTCGCTTTTCCCTGACAAGTTTTAGAAATTATGGGGGAGGGCTGCAGCAAGAGAGAGCTGGGGAGTGTCGGGTGGCTGGGAGGAGGAAGCATTGACTGTGTCCTTGTGGATCCTGCTGGTGAGCCATACTCCCAACGCTCTCTTTTGGGCGCTTTGTCACTTAGATTCAGCAGAATGTAAATCTCAAGTAGCTTCCTTGTAGCTGTTAGCAGTCGGTTGTGTGTGTGAACTTGTCCTACGTGGTTTGATGCTCTCTCTATGTGACGGGGTGAAGCCCATCCCTCTCCAAAGCCACAGAGACTGGTGGGGTTGGGGTTCATATCAGAAGTGTCTGCTCCTCTAACATGTGCTTTCCCAGCGGTCAGAGACCACTGGAGTGGTCGTGGCCAAGCAAGCAGAGCAATGCTGAGAGGCGTATCTCCGTGACAGACTGCAGCGATGGCCCCTACTGCAAGGCACTTACTCTGAGCAAAGTCATTGGCAATGACACAGGGGACTACAAGTGCCTTTACAGGGACAACCAGGCAGCTACAACCATTTATGTTTATGTTCAAGGTAAGTGCTTACACAGCTCTCAGGTGTTTCTTTCCCTAGCATCAAGAGAAAAAAGGAATATAGTGTCTCAAAACTGTTTTGATGCTAAAATTTATTAATCCTACAATATCTGATCCTATGAAACATTTTTATTGTTTTAATGCTGAGTAGTTAAATTCAAGTATGCTACTTGCCATCATCACAAAAGCCTTTGTACCTTTAATTCTGAACTGACCTGCCATATGCAGTACATGGTCTGCTCTTCTCCACCCAGAATTTAGCCTACATATCTCTGCTGAGCTCTGAGCCTGTCCTCATGAATGCAGAACTATTACTGACCTCAGCAGGAGTTTCATATGAGAGAGGATTATAGAGGTTTTATATTTGTTAAAAATGACAGATCTGATCCTGTGTACAATTCATACTGATACCATTAAAAAAAAACCCAAAACCCATTCAAACCCCAAAACATCAACTTCCAAACATTTTCTGACTCTGGTGGTAAAATCTATGTAGGCTGTAAGACCTCCGTTTTCAGCTGAGTGTCACAGACACTGCAAGGCCTCCAGTTATACACTCAGCTTCAATAAGTGCATTCATTGAAGTGCATTCATCTGCCTTTTTGCACTGATGGCTTCACCCTCGTTTCCATATGCATCCTGTTTCCTCTTTATTGTTAACTTATAGTTACCATTTTGAGAAATGAGATGTAATTAAGTACATGACTTAGCTTGTTTTATAGTGTCATGGAGCTATTTGTTTGGTATTTTAGTCTGACTTTGAAAAGGATGCTGCCATCAGGGGAGTCAGTGTAACATGTCACACCTTTTAACTGATATTTCCTGTAATACTTATGCAAGCAAAGTCACACTAGGGTAAATCAGTTTTTTGTCGGCAAAAGGACTGCTTGTAGCAGGAAGCCATTCTCCAAAGTGCACCCTCCTGCTGCTAACTGTTTTGAGAATAATGATATTCTAAATCTGGGGGATGGGGTGTCTATAAAAACATTAACACCCCCTATTTAGTCTCATTATTTCAGTGCTTTATGACATGGAAAATAATAAAACTGAAAAAATAGACAGGAAAATAAGAAAACTGGAAAAGTTTTCTCCATAATCATGTGATGAATAATACCCACTAATCAATTGAATATTATTCTAGATTACAGATCACCCTTTGTGACTTCAGTGAGTGATCAGCTTGGCATTGTATACATCACTAAGAATAAAACTGTGGTAGTGCCGTGCCTTGGAACCGTGTCAAATCTCAATGTATCTCTACATGCGGTAAGGAAAAAGACTGTTATTTTTTCAACAGTTAGTTGAAGTCACTGTGGCATAAATATGTTGTTAGAAGTATAAATACATTTCTTAAAAACTTCTTTCCATCACTGTGAGTTTTATAGCCTGTGATTACAAGATGAGTTCTGTACCTGTACTCATCCATGGCACTGCATTCTCAAACCATGTACTAATTCCCCGAGCTGGAATGTTAAAACGGGGGCCCTGCAGTTGTGGAAAATGCTGGAGGTGACAATTCAGGGTTGTTTGACTTTTGAAATCTGACTATGTGTTTTACTAATATTCCAAACAGAAATATCCAGAAAAGATATTTGTTCCTGATGGTAAATCCATTTCGTGGAATAATAAAAAAGGCTTCACTATACCCAGTCATTTAATCAACTATGCAGGCATGGTCTTCTGCGAGGCTAAAATAGATGATGAAAGCTACCAGTCTGTGATATACATAGTTGCAGTTGTAGGTAAGCCAAAGGTTTTTATTTCTCTATAACCAATGTTCTTTTGCTTTCTACAGCATACTGAACCAATTACATTTGGTTGGACACTAGGTTATTCAATACTGACAATGCAGCTAATGCAAAATGGATGTTGAGATTTATATCACTTTTCTTTTAAATGCAACGTATTGTGTTCTTTCTGGTTGATCATTGGGATAAGTGCTTCTATTTTTAGTGTTTTGCACTGATGCCAAAGGATTTAATTTTTTTTTTTCTGACAATGCAAACCTTTTTCCTAAAATCACTTATCCACAATGTCAGTCACCATGGAAGGAAATGAGAGGCAAGCAGATGAAAAGGAATTGCTCTGAGTGGGTACCCAGGGAAGGGTGGATCTGAAGGTCTCACTATGAGCTGGGTTGTCTTGTCTCCCTAAAGACCTCTGTCTTGACTCTCACAGGATTTTATGTTTTCCTGGTATATTTTGTCAGTTGTTCATCAAACCCCAGAAAAAAAAGTGATAATTCTGTGGAGGCTTAAACTGAAACTCAGCAGCTCTTTCTCTTTCAGCTGAGGACACAGTGACCATTTCAAGTATCCAAATGGCACCAAGGCAGTCTCTCCTTGCTTGTCAGGAAGGCATAGCAGCCCTTCCCTCTTTACTCTCTGCAGAAGGCTTTTACTTCTCCACCAAATTCACAAGTCCTCATTCTGATTTGGAGGAATTTCAGAATATCTGTAGAATTTCTGCATTCAGAATATTCTGTTTTGAAATACTTTACTGCACAAAGTAAACTTTGGATAATTTTGCTAATGCCCCACTGTTATTCTCTATGAAGTTCCTGTTTACTGCTGGGAATGGTTATGTATCTCCCTTAGTTTTAGGTCTCACAAGGATAAGAGGAAGGTGTCTAAGGCAGAAGAGCTGTGTGAGTCGCTGTCTCTTGCTTGCTCCCACCACTGGAGGGGCTCTGATCAAGTGCACACATCCTTCTGTGTCACTGTCTGACATGGGTCTTAGCTGGGAAGTGCTCAGGACAGGCACATCCCTTCTCTCCAGGCTCCTTTGTACACCCATTATTGTGCTGCACCGGGGTATCAAGGGGCTTTTTTGTAGCTGGGGCTTTTTGGGAGTTTTGGTGAATTCACCTGGGAAATTTGGTGCTGAGTACTATAAAGAAACCTCTTCTTTCCCTTATGTTTTGTGTGTGCCTTTGTCTTTCTCTAGGGTACCGAATTTATGACCTGACAATGAACCCACATGACGAAGTAGAGCTGGCAGTGGGAGAAAAACTTGTTCTCAATTGCACTGTAAGGACAGAGCTGAATGTGGGAATCGATTTTAAATGGGACTACCCTTCCATCAAGGTAAAGTTGTACTCACTTACAGGTGCCTTCTCACAAAGCAGTCTGATTTATTTAGGTATAATGTCACTTCCCCCTTTAAAACATTGAGAAAGAGGATGATAGTACACAACAAAATTTCTGCAAAGGGCGACAGAAGGAATAACAATGACATTTCCAAACATCTCTGTCTTTTGTCTATTCCAGGAAAAACGTGCCACTATTAGGGATGTAAAAACCACTGCAGGAGAAATAAAGAAGTTTGTGAGCACCCTCACCATTGACAGTGTGTCCTTAAGTGACAAAGGTCGATATACTTGTGCAGCATCCAGTGGTCGTATGAACATGAAAAATAGCAGTTACTTTGTTATCCATGGTATGACATTTTCCACTTCAGTTTTGTTGGTTGTTTCAGATTTGGGATTAATTACTGGGATACAGGAGGCATCTCGATGATGAATCAAATGACAGAAATGAACCAAACTGCAGCTACAGTATTTCTCTTGCAACTAGTATGGGATTATTTTTATACCACAGCCTTAGTTAATAATAAGATTTTAAAGGATGCTGTATTTTACTGTACAATTTCTGTTATACTGTAGAATCCCACTGGAAAGTGGGCAGTAAAATAAACTCACGTAAGTGTCTGATCCTCTTCTACATTGACCTCCTTAAGGTCCTGTAAAACTCAGTTTGTGTGGGTGGCTTTGTAGAAGGGCTGCCTGTTCTCACTCTTGGTGAACTTAGGCTAGATCTTGGTGGCTCTGTGACACAAGAGTCTGGGTCAGCATGAATGAAGCTAAGAAAATAAAACTTTCAGCTTTCGCATTATGAATAGATGAATCAAATGGAGTTTTGGTCGTACGGAAATGATGCAAGGGAAGCAGCTTTGGCTAAGTGAATAGATAAGTATGAGGCCACATCCTACAGCCTTTTCTCAACCTCCTCTTGGGCACAGCCCCAGCTCCACTAACTTACTTATAGAAAAAATCTACCAGCATGAGAATAGGTCATTTTTAATCACAGAGTCAGACAAAGAGGTTTATATTTTGAAGGAGACTGATTTTCCTGAGATCTGATTTCAGAATATTCATGGCACTTTTAAAATGAAACAAAAGACTTTCAAACTTATTGTGGGCATAATGGTTCAAGGTATACTGAATTTTCTCCTGGGTTCTTTCTGTTCTGCTCTTCAGGTGCCAAAATGAGATCATGTGCTATAGTGAGTATAGCAGATACTAAGTCTAAACCATCCTAAATCTTAGTCAAAAGGCTAATTTAGTCAAAAGGCTAATCACTGTCTTCGGTCTGAATGCAAGTTTATAACTTAAAACAAGTAATGTAAATAATTTCAAAGTGCTCTGTGACTGCAGTGGTTCAAATACATACTTGAGAATAGTCTGTGAGTATTTAACTTTATCACACTGCAGTTTTGAATAGTCTAATTTCCTGGAATGAGTATATTGAGAGAGTTTTATGATATGTATATATATATATGTATATACAGGTCTGACATTTGGCACACTATCCTGAGAGCTGAGTCTTGTCTCTGCTTTCCAGAGTTCCTCAGTGAGAGAACTGGTCCATTCTTCTGTGTGAAGGAAAGGACTAGGTTTTCATGGTGGAATCTTTCCAGAGCCCAGTTTGGAGCCAGCTGTGCTTTACCAATGACCCATAGTCCTGTCACTTACTTCTATTTGTCATCTTGTTAGGTGCTAACCCAAATGGAAAGCACTTTTGCTTCGGTCCATGAGAAAAGACCATTTAGTTTACTTCCTTTTTTTCCCCTCCAGAAAGTCCTTTTATTCACCTGGAGAAAATGGAGAACGTCGTTGAGACAAGGCTAGGTGACACAGTTAAAATTCCTGTCAAGTTTAAAGGATATCCTCCACCAGAGGCTAAATGGTAAGAACTGGGATACAATGTGTTTGAAAAAATGAGCTATTCTTAGTTAAAGCAAATAATTAAATATTCAAAGCACTCTGTATTTTTTTCAGGTATAAAAATGGAAAAGCCATCAATGCAAATCATACAGTTAAACTTGGCTATGCATTGGTGATCACTGAAGCAACTGAAAAAGACGCCGGGAATTACACAGTTGTCCTTACAAACCCCATTAACAAGATGCAGAAAAGACATGCATTTACCCTGCTGGTGAATGGTAAGTGGGGTAACAGAGGTGCCTTTCTTTCATGTGTGGATGTGCTATATTAACATCCTTAGGCTTAATTCATCTCATACCTAAGAAGATTTAAATACTGAAGAAGAACAGTCCTTGAACCTCAGCTCTGGGAGGGCAGAGGTGACCAGTCTCTCCTGGCTCTAGGATGTCAATCAAGAGGCTGCAGACTCTGAGTGTTGGTGTTGTGATGATACTTTGTGTGGGGTGGGGTTTTTTGTTTTGTTTTGAGTTTTTTCTGTATATTATTCTTTGCCTCTGTGTCCTGCTCTTTTCCTGCCCTTCTTGCTGGCTGTGCTGCTGGAGTCCTCCTCCACCCCGCTCCATCCTGGCCCTGTCCTACCTCACCCATCCTTCCTGCCCTGCACAGGCTATCCCTCCTCTTCTGCCCTGCCCTCTACAACCCTCCTCCTCCTCTACCTCCTCTTTTCTGCTCCCCAGGAAACAGCCTATGCTTTGAAGACAGCAGGTCTTGGAAAGGGCAGCAGGGCTACGTGCAGTGGGATCAGGCCTGGGGAATAATGTGCATTTAATGGCTGGGAGTGGTGCTGAGAGCCCAGGAACTGCATTTTAAACCATGGAGTATTGAAGGGGGATTTTGTAGGAGATCCTAAGTATCCTGATCCTCAAAGTGTTGGGCAGGTTCACTGCTTCCTCACACGTCCTTGGAGATGTGTTGCACTCGTATTGGGGCCTGGTGTGAATTGGTCACCGTGGGTCTCATGCATGCCCACTTGGGAGCCTTCAGCCCGAGGTGTGACCTGTGCTCTGTCCTGCAGTGCCCCCCCAGATCGGTGAGAATGCGCTGATGGCCCCCGTGGACTCCTACAAGTACGGCTCGACACAGGCGCTCACCTGCACCGTCTACGCCGCGCCGCCGCCCACGGCCGTGCTCTGGCACTGGCAGCTGGAGGAGGAGTGCACCTTCAGCCCCCAGTGAGTGCCAGGTCCTTGCTGTCCTCTGCAGCTTATGGAGGTCTGGAGCGATATCTGCGTTGGGTTGGGGTTTGTCTGGGGCCTCCCTCCTCCAGGCTCGTTACTGAGTGCAAACCCAATGGCCAGTGAAGAAGAAGATTATTGTACTTAATTTGCAGATTGCTGCAGGCAGGCCCTGCCAAGGTCACTGTTGTTGGCAGAGGCGAGGGCCACCCGCAGAGAGGATCCAGCAGTGCTGGCATCTTGCTGTCGTGCTCTCTTGAAGGGCATCTCGACTTGCACGGGGTCTCAAATGGAGCTGTTTGCATGCCCTTCCCTCAGATCCCCCTGTGGGCTGCAGGCCAAAAACTCCATCCCAAACAGAGGAAATTTGCTGTTTATGCTAATTATGCGTCCTTGTGGTGTTTTTTTTTTCTTGTGTTCAAGTGCTGAATGTGATGGTGCTCTTTATCTGTGTGAAAGTGTATCTCAGAGGAAGTGCACTGATTGATGTTGGGGAATGATAGAGAGAGTGCCTGACTGAGATTCACGCAGCTTCCCTTATCTGGACCTGCCATAAGCCCAGATTTCCTTTAAAAAAAAAAAAAGGCCACGGTAAAAAAAAAAAAGGCATTCTTCTTTCCTGTTGTTGTTTTTAAAATGATTCCACTAGTTTCTTCCTTTGGTGCCTGGTTGCTTCCTACACAATGGCTACTGTCCTCAAGAAATTCTTGTAGGGAGTTCAGCGATTTTTTTATGTCTCTCTGTCTTCCTTTGAACTAAATCAACTTGAATCATCCATTTATGAATGGAGGTTTGTTCCCGGAATAGCTGCTTTGCTCCAGCCATCCCAACTGAGCTGACACAGGCTAATTAGAAAATTCACCTTTAGGCTTGGGGGTCCTTTACTTTAAAGTGCTTGAAGGTCTCAGGAGGTTACAGGGTGAAATTTATAGAAATATTTCCAGAAGCATATGCTTCCCTCATAGATGCAAGCTGTGACCCCTGATGCATCTGACTTATAAATATCTGCATATTATAAGGAGAACCCAAAATGCCTCTCTTCAAGGGCAAATACTCCTCTTATCTAACATGTGTCTCTACTTACATTTCAGGAAAGTTCGCTCAGGAGCCAATCCATATGCATGCAAGAAATGGAAAGGGATCTCAGAGAGAAAGGGTGGGAATCAGGTTGAAATTAAGCAACGGGTTGTTACTATTGCTGGGAAAACAAAGGTGAGCACATTTTCTTTTCTCTTGGCTGGGGATGATTAACCCTGTTGTGTTCATATGTCTGGAAATACATCACTAGAGATGAGACTTAGTGTTAAACTCAGGGATCTACTCTCAGCAGGATGGACAAGCTCCTGCTGAAGCCAAGAGGTAGAGATACACACTTTCAGGTCCTCTGAACACTGATCCAAAGTGAATCTGCACTGAGGAGTATAACTGACTTGGATTTCAATAGTGGTCTAAAGTCAGATGAGTTAATCTTGCAAATTAACTGTAATAGAAGTTGGAGAGACTGAAAAAGCAGAAAAAAATGTGGGTGCAGCATTTTTTAACACTTATCCCAAAGTCCACCTTCTGCTTCTTCCCATTTCCTTTTACCTGATTTTTACACACTTAAGGACAAAGATGTGAACTTCAGAAGGGGACTGTGCTTCTGCCATGCCATGGATTTGTGCTTTGGAGGGATTTTTGGTTGTGCAAATAGCTGCAGAGCCCTTTGCTGAGCTGTTGAGGTAGTTGGGTGTTACTTTAGCACTGATGTGGTATGAAATTGCTTGATTGTTCTTTTGTAGACTGTGAGCACCCTCCTGATACAAGCAGCAAATGTATCTGCTTTGTACAGATGTATGGCTATGAACAAGGCTGGGTCAAGTGAGAGAGTGATCTCCTTCCATGTGACCAGTAAGTGCACCCTGCCAAGGACAGCCACATTATATCAATGTTATTTTGTCTGTTTGCTAATGAAAGGCACTTCAGTGATGTTACCTGATTCCTGTCCTTTATGAAGGACATAAATTCTTTTGGATTTTAGGTTTACTTAAGGTTTCAGCCAAGTGATTAGTTCTACCAGCATCAGTGGAGTGGCAAGCCAGTGAAAGTGATGCAAGATGGGCACTGTTGTCCCAAGAGTGAATACTGTTGAGCTTTTGCAGTCACTTAAAAGAGCAACAGAAAAATTATGGTAGTGTCAAAAAATGAGTAAAGACTTACTGTAAGAGCTAAGGCTAAAATTTTCGAAACCAGTGGCGAAGAGCTTCTGTCTCCTGAACAATCAGTCCCCATATTCGCATGCCAAAATTTTATTTTAATCCAAATCTAAAAATGAACTATAAGATAGTGCTGAGAATCATCTTAGGTTGCTGTAAGTTTCCACAGGAAGAGTAACTATGTTTGTTACACAGTCCTTCATTTGATCCATTTGAAAAGCATTGCTTTTAATGAGACTGTACTCCTTAGAAAATTGATAAGTTGACTGACTGATTTGATTGATCTTTTTCAGAGCTTCTTTTCCTTATTTTCAACCAAATAGGATGAAAAAATATGTGTTTCCAAAATGACTTTTTCAAGTTAATGTTAGCCACAGAACACACAATCAAATAGGAATTTATTTTATTTTTTTAACTTGCAGGGGGTCTTGAAATTAATGTCCAGCCTCAGAATCAACTGACAGAGAAGGATAACATGTCCTTGCAATGCACAGCAGACAAGTTCACCTTTGAGAAGCTATCGTGGTACAAACTCAGTGCTCACGTTTCGCAGACTCCCTTCGGAGGGCTGCCCATGCCTGTTTGCAAGAACCTCAATGCTCTCCAGAAGCTGAATGAGACAGTTTCAAGTACAAATGGTGAAAATGTCACCTTAGAGCTCATCCTTCATAACATCTCCCTCCAAGATGGAGGGGACTATGTTTGCATTGCTCAGGACAAAAAGGCTAAAACACAGCACTGCCTGGTGAAGCATCTCACTGTTCAAGGTATGGATCTCTTACTCTTAAGCGAAATGAGTGGTTGTGTATGAAAACAATTGCAGTAGTGGCAGTTTGTGGTATGTTCAGGCTTTGTATGTGTTTGGTTAGTGGTGTGCTCAGTTTGTTAAATAGATTTAAACCAGTTGTTGTAACACACTCTTCTGGGGTTTGTCCAGGCAGCAGGGACTGTTTCATTAGTACCAGTGAGGAAACACTGACTGAGCCACTGTACTGTGCAAGGAGATGTTTGCTTCTGCTGAAGTAATGTGTTTAGCTCAGTAACTTCTCAACTTTACTTCTGAGTAACAAAGAGCACATTTTTCTCTGTAGCTGGATATGCACATGTGTACTCATAGCGTTAATGCTGTTGCTTTGTGTGGCTGACTCTCAAGTTTGGAGTAGTGCCTATAATTTAAAACTGCCATGAGTGACACTGGTATTCAGGCACAAGCAGTGCAAGCTGATAATCAGTCAGCTTTTCACACAAAGAGTGATGACTTTGCTTTGGGACCTGGATGTCTAGGTTGATAAGGCAGATTCAGGAGAATACTTATGCATGTTCATGGCCTGTCCTGAATGGACATTTAATGGACCAAGAGTGTCAAACCTCTCATAAACACAGAAACACCTCTAGACACAGAAATGTGAGGGAAGCAATTTCTCAACTATTCCCTCTTCCCTCACCAGCCTGAGCAGTTACAAATTAAATCAGCTAAAGCAGGTTATATGAATACTGGTGAAAATTTATTGGCTATTATAATATTTTCATGTCACGTGGAAGTTGAACTATGATCTTAACATGAATGCTGTGGCTCTTGGTGTAATAAAAGGATTTGAGACTTTGTTACTGGGACATGAACAACTACTGAAAAAATGGATCTTTTTCTTAATAATCAGTAATTTTACTGTATTTTCAAACTAACAGAGCCCATGGCACCCACACTTGTTGGAAATCTGGAAAATCAAACAACAAATATTGGCGAAACTATAGAAGTGTCATGTGCAGTGAATGGCATTCCTCCCCCAAGCATCATGTGGTTTAAAAATAACGAGACACTTGTGGAAGATTCAGGTGAGGATTGCTCATTTACTATTACCATGAAAAGGCTTTCTTTCGTGGGACTGACTGCTGATTGTCAACATGAAAAGTTTCATTTTTAATTCTTACCAAAAAGTGGCATAAAAATAGCAAAACTAAGAATCATATTTTTTTTCCCAGGTATTGTTTTGAAAGATGGGAATAAAACATTAACCATCCGTCGAGTGAGGAAAGAAGATGGAGGGCTGTACACCTGCCTTGCATGCAATGTTCTCGGATGCAGCAAAGCAGTGGCTTTCTTTTCAGTGGAAGGTTGGTGTTAGCTTCTTTCCAGATAGTGCATAAAATCTTCAGAATGACTAGAAGGAAAATCTACGGGCTATCCTGATGGGAGATCTGAAAATATACTATTAAATTTGTGAAAGGTCCTGACTATTCCCATCAAGCTCAAGTTGGGTGTCATAGCCCAGCTGTTGAGGCTGATGCTTTCTTCCCCACTATGCTGCTTAGAGCTTTTCTACAAAATCTGGATCTATCTGACTTGCGGTTGCAAAGAAAACTCTGCCAATCTATGTTACGTGCAAACCCATACAACAGAGCTGTGTAAACATGCAGATATCCTGGGGCATCTCTGTTGTCTAGGTAACATAATTGTCATACTACATTTTTTAGCATAGTATGTTGTACCTTTTTAAATCGTGTCATTGCTTTCACAGCATCTGAGGAAAACATGATGAAAACTTTTTTGCTGTCTGTTGTGATTGCTGTCCCATTTCAGTGAAACAGGTCGTGATTTTGAGTTAGGGGACTCCAGCCTTGGTCCACCACACTCTGAAAGCAGCATTTGAAATTGAGACCTGTCTCTCACTTGGTCCAGTCCTACTGTGGCACACCAAAATACAAGTTGCAATGACAAACAATAAATGGTAGCAAGAAGTTAGTCTGCAGTGTGGGTAGCTGGGACCACGATGGACTTTCCACTAAGAGTTGCAACAAGAAGCCTCAAACTGAAAGCTCCTTGCTCTTGATATTAATTAATTCATTCATTCATTAGTACATTTGCATACCTTAGTCACTGAGCCCTTCACAAACCTCTGTCTTTAAAGTCAGGGTGGTTGTCTGATCCATACCATTAAGGTAATTAAAGCAATATCATGTTATGATGTTGGGCAAAATGTTTACATGGGGTGGAAATTATCTGCAGATGACATCGATGTAGATTTCAGCTGATGTGGTAAATATGGCTGAGGCATATCTGTAGAACTTTGAAATTTGTGTAGGACATACTGTTTCACTCAAAAAAATTTATAGTGCAGCTCATGGGGGTCATGCAATGGAGTGTGCTGCTGTGTAGGAAAATCTCAGTGGTGCAAGGGATGCAATACCGGAGCATGATGTGGCAAATGGGCTGAAGAGGAGACCTGTGTCTGTGCACTAAAAGTGTTCAAATGGTATCTGCTGGCCACTCTTACGGGAAAAGGAACAATGTAAATAAGACCTTACTATCACATGTTCTTGTAGAACCACATTTTTCATGCCCCAGCTGAATGATGTCAAGAGACAAGAGAGAGATTGTTCTCTAGGTCATTCTCACAGCTCTTTATTTTGTATATGCTGAGGGTGTTTTTTTGGTTTCTTTAGAAAGAGTAATTATTTTTTGGTATTCTAAAAGAATTATTTCTTTCCAAAATGTGAATTTTACTTTTTCATATTTGCCAAAGGTCCAGACACTATCCTTGGAACAAAGTTGATGCTGAGAAATGGGATGGTGTATAAAACAGCATGAAACTGTAATATTCCAACATAAACCTCCAAGCTTTTTGTTTTGTTTTGCTTTCGTTTCCTTGCTCCATGTTGCACTTTTAAAACGAACCTTCAGAACAAGGACCTCCATTCTTTACTCTAATGAATGAACAAAACAAATATGCTTCCAACTATCACTCAAATATTCATTTATTTCTTCCCAGGCGCTGAAGAGAAAACAAATCTGGAGCTCATTATCCTCGTTGGCACTGCAGTGATTGCCATGTTCTTCTGGTTGCTTCTTGTAATCATCCTCCGGACCGTTAAGCGGGTAATGAAAAAATTCTCATACTGTCCTATCAGCACTGGTCTTGCATGACAAATGAGAGCTGACTTGAGGCCTTTTGTGTTGCTTCTTTCCATTGTTCTTAAATCAACAGACACATTTTTTCTCTCCATGCCATAACATTCTTGCCTGGAACCGGGGACGCAGAAATTTGTTTTTAATTGAACGGGCCCTTGCAAGAGAAAAATGTTTCATCTGGTTCTGTTTATTTAAAAAAAAAAAAAAAAAGAGAGAGAGACAGGAAAAAAAAGCGCAAATAATTAATGATGATCACACTCATGATGCAGCGAAATGGTAGCCTGGCATTTCTGGGAACTAATGAAATACTCTGAAGTGAGAAAATGGCATTTTGCCTAAACATTGCCAGCAAAAAACTGTGCAACTGCAACTAATACCATTTTCCAGGCCAACGGAGGGGACATTAAGACTGGCTACTTGTCAATCATCATGGATCCTGATGAAGTTCCTATAGACGAGCACTGTGAGCGGCTCCCATATGATGCCAGCAAGTGGGAATTTCCCAGAGACCGGCTAAAGCTAGGTGAGTTTTCATTGCATGAGCCATTTAGTGATACTGCAGCCAGCACTGTGCTGGAGGGTGCTTGGGTCCTGGCTTGCCATGGGACTGTTCTGCTGCATGATCTCTGGATGGGCTCTGTGTTCCCATAGAATATTATGCATCCTGTCTACATTTTAAGTCCTCTGTTAATTTCTGCTAAATAAACTCATTTTGGAGTAGCTTTTTTATTCTACAACTTTTTCCTGGTGTATATCCAAGAGAATATGTTTGTGTTCTCACTTCAAGGTAAACCTCTTGGGCGTGGAGCTTTTGGGCAGGTCATAGAAGCAGATGCGTTCGGGATCGACAAAACTGCTACCTGCAAAACAGTGGCAGTGAAAATGCTTAAAGGTAAAAATAATGACTACAACTTCAACTTGAATATACAGTATAGGGATATTTGCCAACACTATAACCATTGTACCTGTCATTGTAAGCACTGAGCTTGATGGCTGTTAACATGAAGCGATGATTAGTGAAAGTACATGCCTGTCCCTCAGTGATAACTGGAGCAGTGCAGCTGTGCTTTCCTAGCCACTGCTTTATAATTCCTCTTAGGTTCAGAATGTTAAGTTGCTCCTGCAATCAATTTGCATGTGTCCCTCATGCATCCTTGTTGGAAGCTTTCTGCAAGTCTCAAGACAATGGGTAATGCACGCTTCAAACGGAGTTGTAGTTTGGAATAGCTTTCTCCTCACTTCAAATCATATTATACTGCCTCACACTTGCCACAGGAAAAATGAAGTGTGTGGTTCCCAGACACATGGTTCCTAAAGAAGATGTAATGGGGCAGCAAAATGGGGCTGCCAGGAGCTGGGGCCTGTATTCCACTCTGTGCTGTACTGGCATAGCTGGCACAGCTTACCAGCCAGCAAGGCTCCTCACTTGATGGGCTGGTTAAATACCAGAAGAGAGTGGGGAAGAGGGCAAAGCCTTTCTGTCTATGATGCTTCTGACCTCTGTTGCTTTACCTCTGCAGAAGGGGCAACCCATAGTGAGCACAGAGCACTTATGTCAGAGCTGAAGATACTCATTCATATTGGCCATCATCTCAATGTTGTCAATTTACTTGGAGCCTGCACAAAGCCAGGAGGTGAGTAACTTCTTAGTGGGTGAGGAAGTGCTAATGAAAACCCTGTTTCTTCCATTTCTACTGCATAGACAATTCAAAATTAAGGACTGGGAAGAGTATTTATTGCTGACACACACACACACACACAAAACATCTGATAAGAGTGAGCAGGTCCAGAAGTGGAATAAAGGTGAAGTAAGGGTGGAATAAGGGCCATGCAGCTTCATCCCTTAGCTGTTCTATCACTTGCTTTTCTGTACTTGACCTCCACGTTTATAGTGGGCAGCCCATGTGTAACAGACTTTCAAGCTGAGTCTAATACCAAATTTAACAAGTTACTCTTACTCTGGCCATCAGCTAAAGGGTGACTGCAAAGTGGGACTCCCCCTCTCTGTCTTTGGATGGGCTGCTGGTGCCTATGTGTGTGTGTGTGTAGGAGGGGAGATTGCAATTTGGAGTCCAGCTCTGGGTGGATGAACCTATTTCACTTTATAATCAGAGACAGATGTTTTGTTTAGCAAATCCAGCACTACAAGCTAATTTGGAAGAAATTCAATGTAAAATAACTCAGTAATAATTTTTCAGGGAAGCTGACTTGTTGGTTTACTGTGGGATGAAAATTTAATTTGTAAAGTTCCATGACAGAAGTCAGTAGTTGAAGGAAACATAATCCATAAATATTTATTTCCTTGTTTATTCCATAATAAAATAGAGATGGCCAGTATGTGGAACTTAGGATGAAAATTTATTACCATAGCTTATGCCTATATGAAGTAAATTTGAACATGAAATACCATATTTAGATTATACATTAAGGCATCTGTGTCTGAAACCAAGTTTCCTGTTTTAATTTTAGTACTTTAATCACCTGTAGAAAAATGCATGGATAATCATTTGTGTATTTTATTGCAGAGGTTAATTGTACTGAAGCTCTTTCAGATATTTGCATTGCATCCTTACCATGTCAATTAATTTGGCTGTTATTGGCACTCCAAATATAAGCACATCACTAAACTTTTTGACATATGAAATTAAGCCCGTGATTTTCAAAATTATGTGCTTTGTTTTCTTCCTTTAAACAGCAGAAAAATAAGAAATTTTGGTGCTTTGATTAGATTTTTTTTTTACTGATTTTTATTACTGATATTTTTAAAAACCTTTGGCTATTGGAATGCTCTTTGAACTGCATGTATTTCTAGCCAGAATTCATGCTGCGAGATAAGGTGGGATATAAATGGTCTAATGAATTGCTTTATGTGTTGTTCAGGCCCACTCATGGTGATTGTGGAATATTGCAAGTTTGGAAATCTGTCAGCTTACCTACGGAGCAAGAGGAGTGAATTTATCCCGTACAAGGTAAGGAGTCAAGGTTAACAGTAAAATGTTTGGTGTGGTGGGTTTTTTCCACACACAATGTTTCTTTTTCTAGTGCAGACTGAAGCAGCAATCCTTGGGGACACTGAATGTCTTAGTACTTCCCATGGGAATGAGAGATGGCAAAGACATCAGAGGTCATTTAGCCTTTCCCCTGGCCCCTGCAATGTAGCTGTTTTGTTATTGTTAGCTTAAAATGTGCAAAGGAACTGGGCTTCCACTATTTCCTTTGGCAGACTATTCTACACTTGGCTGTATCTTTCAGGAAGTTTTTTCTGATTATCAGCCTGAATTTTTTCCTTTCTTAGTTAAGCTCCAGACCACCTTAAAAAACTGCACTCCTTGATTAGTGTATGCATCCATCAGATATCTATAGGTATCTGCTGTCACATGATTATCTGTTCTACTGTCCCCTTGGCTCAAGGCTGTTGCTGAACGAGGCTTTACATTTCTTCTGCTCTTAATAGTTTTGTATAATTGATGTAGCTCATGAGTTTACATTCAGCTTTTCACCTCCTGAGTCCTTTGCAAAAAGGAGCTCCATCACAGCACCCCTTCTGCACCCTGATTTGAAAGAAGTGGGAAGATGGAGGCTGGCATTTTCAAACTTATTTCTGAGCACCTCTGAGAGGAATCTTATTTATGGAGAGCATCCATCTGGACCTAGCACTCAGGCTCACCCTGGGGACCCTACCCTGTTCCACACACAGCCAAGAGGGAGGCCCCTGGGTTGTACTCTGCCATGTTGGTAGACTTGAGTCTTCCTGCAGCTGCTGTGTTTAGATCCGAGCTTCTTCCCGCTGCTTGTTGGTTCTCCAGGGGGTTATTTTTCTTTATCCTTGGAGACATTGTTTACTATTTTATATTGGAAAAGGCAACTTGCTGCATCTTCTTGGGAGGTAAGAAGATAAACAAGTATCTGAGAGCCCTTGAAGTAAGAGACAGAGTTTCATGAGAGTGCTGACCCTTGTTTACACAAGCAGTGGGAATGGGACTTGGCAGTGCTAAAAAACAGCCCTGATAGGGGAAAAAATCACCAAAGCAGGAGAAAATTGAAATGTTTTGGAGGACACCTGTGGGGCTGGATTTCTCCCTAGAGGCATGCAGCGGCTTAGGGGAAGAAGGAAATAAGTCAGATTCTGATGGCTGTTAGGGTTTTGGCCAAGGTAGACGTTTAGCAGAGGGGCCTTTGCAGCAGCAGGATGTAAAGCCACAGCAGTATAGAGAGGCTGGAGTGTATGAGAGAGTTTGGAAGCATCCATCCATGTGTGTTTCACAAGTGGGGGGCACCATGGGCTGAGGACACCAGCTCCTCAGTGTGCATTTAGTCCCAGCATGTGGAGATGTTGCTGGGGTTTGGCTGGGAGGTTGTGAAAGCAGGAGAAACTTGTGCTGTGGAGTGGCAGAGGGTGCTCCAGCTGGTGAACCTGCCTGGCCATGGGTTGGGTTTTGCTGGTACTGTCAGTGCACCAGCCCGGTGCCCCAGCCAGAGCTGGCTTGGAGCAGAGCAGCTGATCACGGCTTCACTGGGTTGCTCTCCCTGCTTTCCCTGGTGACCTTGGCACAGACCATAGGAAGCATCACTGCCTCTCCAGCAGAAGTTTCTGGTGTGCTTTCAGCTTCTGATTTTTCTCACCCTCCTCTCATATTTCTAGACCAAATGTGCCAGATTTCGGCAGGGGAAGGAGAACTACGTTGGTGATGTCTCTTCTGACCTGAAGCGACGCTTGGACAGCATCACGAGCAGCCAGAGCTCAGCAAGCTCGGGCTTTGTGGAGGAGCGGTCCCTGAGTGACGTGGAAGAGGAGGATGGTAGGATACATCTTTTTCTGGTGTTGGAGCATGTGTCATTGGTGGGGCTGATGAGGGACATTGAGGACTATGTGACTTCTGAAGCTCCCTCAAGGCTGTGTGCGGGGTATTCTCTGGATGACCAAAGGTCCTGAGCTATGGATTACCTAGATCAGCATCCCAAACCCCTCAGCCCAATCCCAGATAATGTCCTGTATGAAAAGACTCTGTTTTTAGTGTGAAGCCTTTTGGAGATATGTCTATTTAATGCCCCAATATTTTCAGGGAAAACTGCAGAGTACAAACTCCAAAGGCAGTGCAGAGAGGGATGCACCAGCATGCTAACTTAATTTCCTTAATGTTTACCCAGAAGTTAAATACTGTGAAATGCTGTTTAATTTACTGCTTATTAGTAGAGAGCTTGCTTTGCCTTCCCTCTGCCCAGGTGGTCTGTCAGGAACAGGAAGCCGGAATTATCCACTCATTCAAGGCCTCCCCAGGATGCACATATCCTCTGCAGTAGTTTCACTGATGCATTTGCCATCTTCTCCTTTGGCAGATGCAGCACAAAATGTTCAGTGCTGACATTTCAGAGGCTGCTAATTTCACCTAGGGGTGGGATCAGACTAGTTGGGAGGAAAGCCATAGCTCTACTGCCTGTACCTCTACTGCTACTAAAAAATCATTTAGTGCAAAGAAAATACCAGTATGTGAACAGGGAGAATGATCAGTTTCAATGCAATCTAATAGGTAATGTCATGCATTTCCACACCATCTTGGTCCCTTTCCAGTACTCCCTGGTGTAAACATTGACCGTCTGAGCTACAATGTTACAAGAAATATGTAGACCTGAAGCAGCCCTTGGGGTGAAGGTTTTAGCCACCAGTGTTGTAGCTCTTGGTAGATGTCTGCTTAAAATCAAAAGCTGAACAAAGCCACAGAGTTGTTTATTTCAGCAGGAATTAAATGCCTAGGTATCTTTGGATATTTGAGTACATTATTCCTCCAGGTCACTAGACGATGAGGTTAGGCTTCTTCTACATTAAATTAGCAGGGCTTTTTGCCAAATCTAAGTCTTTCTCCCTATGGTATATTCTTTCCTCATGAAGACTAGGTGGGGCCTCCCTGTCCTTGGTTTCTAAATTCATCTGCTGAAACCACAGAAAGCTTTACTGTCCTAGGAATTTGTGAGCTGAGTTTCGGTTGTTTTTCTTTCGGGATTGTTTCACAAATCTTTCCTCTGGAAATAAGCAAGGAGGCCTAGGGTATAACCCATCGTCTCAAAGTTTATTTTGCACAAGACTAGTTTGATGTAAAATGCCTTGTTAGTGACAATTATATAGCTAAAAAAAGTGCTTGATTTGCTCTTCCAGTCCAGCATGGCATAAGGTATAGATGGACTTTTATCTAACAAGCAGTTATTGGTGAAATCAGTGACAAAGGGCATGTTTGACTGTCATCTGATTCTTTGCAGCTGGTCCTGAAGACCTTTGCAAGAACCCTTTGACCATGGAGGACCTCATCTGTTACAGCTTCCAGGTGGCAAGGGGAATGGAGTTCTTGGCTTCACGCAAAGTAAGGAACTTCTCAGGAAGAGTGGCATGTTATTTATTTGACTGCAGGAAGTAATGCTGTAGGTCTATAGAAGGAAACAGCACGTTCATCTTTGGACTGGCAGTCATCCACAACATTTTCTTTGTGCTCTAAGACATACCCAAATCATTAATACTGCAGAGTGAAACAGCCCATGCATTTATTGACACAAATGTTAGTGATCTTTATAAGGTTTATGGGCCATCAGTTCATAGAAGAGTGGTTAAGTGGTTGGAGGAGGGGAACTGACTTAAAAGGACAATTAAAGGAATTAGGGACAAATCCCTGGTAACTGGAGCTAAATGAGAGTAGAGGATTTTGTTCTGAGGAGGTTGCTTGTACCTTGTGTACTGGGATTGGAAGGGCAATGTGAGGAGAGAGAATATTCAGCTATGAAACTTAATGGATGACTCCTTGGAGAATCTCTTGCCAAGGACATCCTGGTGGTCAACAGCACCTCACCTGCATTTTGGCCTTCTAGAAGTGTTTTTCTGTGGTTTGAGCCTAAATATGTACATCACATGTTTCAAAGGATGACAATTCCAGCAAGAGTGAGGGATTGCCTACAGCTGTAAGAAAACACTTGGAAATGGGGAAAAAAAAAAGGAGCAAGAAATACAACACTGCTCTGGAGTGCAGACTTCAGAGGTTTTTTCCAAACACATACTTTTGTCTTCATATATATCCCGATTGATGTGCAAATGTATAAATACCTGCTTCCAGAATCTGCAATTTCAATCCATAGTAGAAGCAAACCTGCAGCTACTTTCAGAGCCTGCTTTTTTAAATTCAGGCTATTGAGGCTTGAGTTTTGAAGTGTTTAGGTTGTTAACTAAGCTGTTCTGCATAGGTAGACATGTGGACTTCTTTCTCTGTAGTAAAGATTAGTTTGTATTGGAATCAAGTCAGCATTTTAGTGTGGTGTTTTTCAGAGAAATAGTGGAGTACACAGATTTGAGCGAACCTAAGTAAATCTAAAGGTAATCAGATCTGAACCTGTTTTGTGTTAACTTCTTAGGATAATTAATTAGCTAACTTCAAAGGCCCTCTCTGCACAGTGGATAAACAGATGTATGTTTGGACTTGGGAACACAAGTCTCCCTGAGCCAAATCAGTTGTGACCATCAAAAAAGCACTTAAAATCAGCAACTGTTGATGCTGAGGTTTCTTTTTCTTAAAAGGTTTTAAGAATTATCTGGCCTTTGAGGGTAGGAGAGCACATATGTGAAAGAGATCAGCCCTGTGGACAGAGCTGTGACGACAGGAGGCATATGAAGTTGTTTACTTCTCTTTGCAGTGCATCCACAGGGACCTGGCTGCTCGTAATATCCTCCTGTCAGACAATAACGTGGTCAAAATTTGTGATTTTGGCTTGGCTCGAGACATCTACAAAGACCCAGATTACGTCAGGAAAGGAGATGTAAGTTTCAGATTATCTGTTTGATAGAGAATCAATATGAAATCATTACTTCTTTTTTCTTTTTTTTCCTTAAAGCGATTTTTGGAAACTGAGTGTTTTGCTAAACTGTGATACCATTTTGTGTATGAAAATCCTTTTAGGCCCGACTACCCCTAAAATGGATGGCACCAGAAACTATTTTTGATAGAGTATATACCATTCAGAGTGATGTGTGGTCCTTTGGAGTTCTGCTATGGGAAATATTTTCATTAGGTGAGTCACTTTAATTTTACTGAGCCATCTCTAAACAAAAGAGGCTGAAGAAAACAGTCAAAGTGTTCTTGGAACCTCTGTAGCATTTTCTTTTTACTTCTTGAAAAATTCCTGTATATTTTTTCCATCAAAATAAAATACTCAAATTTTCTTTAAAATGCAAATGTAGGAAAAATAGGCTTGAAATGCTTCTTCATACAATTTCAGTATGTGATGATGTGCATCATTTACTCAGTCAGTTGCTGTTTCCATCATAAGTATAAATTGTTTAGACATCCAAATATACCAAATTGTCTTACTAAACAAACCATAGCAAGTTATTTGCTTGAAAATTAATCCCAAAATTTAGGAGTCTAATGCATTAGAATTGCTGTTGCTTTCATTTTAGGTGCATCACCATACCCTGGAGTGAAAATTGATGAGGAATTTTGCAGAAGACTAAAAGAAGGAACGAGAATGAGAGCACCAGACTATACAACACCAGAAATGTGAGAAACTGTTCTTCCATCTGCCCACATTTACCCCACACTACTAGCAGGTGCAGGAACAAGCAATAGGTGCTGTTTTCTTTGCACTGGTATTTTAATTGGTTTTGTCATTCCAGGTACCAAACAATGTTGGATTGCTGGCATGGAGATCCTAAGCAGAGACCAACTTTTTCAGAGCTGGTGGAGCACCTGGGGAATTTACTGCAAGCCAACGTCCGTCAGGTACATGAACTGGATTCTCTGGTTGCTAAAACCACTGGTCCTGCCAGCCATCACAGCATTCCATGGTTGGGTACTGTGCTGGAGCTGTCAGGGAGCCTGGGCTGCTGCTTCTGCTTCCATTGCTGACCAGCAGTTGGATCTCTGGCTAGCAGAGAGTGACTTGTGGTGTAAAGATCCCAGCAGTTGTGTTGTGGTTACCAAAAGCCACTCTGGCCTGCCAGCAAAGCTTCCCTTGACACTAGTGCTGTCTTTGCTGGGGAGTTGTTGGCTCAGGCTCAGTTCCTTGCTCTGCTGCTGATTTCTCTGCACGCTGCAGATGCATTCCAGCAGGTAGCCCCTGGTGGTCTCACTGTGCCAAAGATGGTTATCTTAGTGTATGTTAGGGTGTGGGCTGCAGTGCTTTTAATGGCTGTCCTGGAAAACAAGGATACCAGGACTTCATTGCCTGTGAGCAGCTCCATGCAAGTTAATGTATTAAGGCATGACCTGTGTGCAGGCATTGCAGTAAGAGAGCCCACTGTGACCAGCTGGGGACGTGGGCCTCCCTTCCAAGCTCTGCCTTGTGGCTTCTTCCTTACTACGGAAGTGGACAAGGCCAGGGCCATAGATGTGAGGCCACTGAATGAAGGAGGATGGATTTGGCTGTGTTCTCCCTATTAGACAGACTCTCCCTTTCTATCCTCTCAGTAATGATGGGAATTACACTGCCCTTCTAAACTATCAGGTTCATTTTCTTTGTGGCATTGGGACTCAAACGTTAATAAAATCTACTTTTATTTTTTCAAAGACATTAATAAAAATTCCAGTTTATACATTAAGTTACAGTATATCATATAAAAATCTGTTTTTTAAAAAATTTAAAACTACTTGGAAGTGGTTCTTATTAAGCGCCCTTCTTTTAATGTAGCTGCTCCTGCAAAAGTGGCATAATGTTCATAGTTTAATAAAACATCCACACTGTTGGGCTGATGCATTCTCCATGTACGTGCATGTATCTGTTTATGTCTATGTGTCTCTGTAGCCTATTTAATTTCTGTTTTTTCACTACATTCTACAGGATGGTAAAGACTACGTTGTCCTTCCTTTGTCAGTATCATTGAATATGGAAGAGAATTCGGGTCTCTCTCTCCCAACTTCACCTGCTTCCTGTAGGGAGGAAGAGGAAGTCTGTGATCCTAAATTCCATTATGACAACACAGCAGGAATTAGGTATTTTATATGGTGGACATCCTACTGGGGCCTCTGGGAAGGTTTTGTTCATGCTGGGGGAAGGGAAAATGAAAGGAAGAGACTTCAGCTGCCTGGTCCATATTTAACCTTCTCCATAGGGATAAGAAGGATGTACAGATTTTGTAGGCAAAAGCTAGTTTCTTACTTTCCCAATTAGTGATTTTTTTATTTATTTCTATTGTTGCTACCGTTTCAAGACTTGGTATTCTCATTCAAAAACAAACAAACAAAAAAAGCAAAACCCATGAAAATATCTGTTGTTTGTATTTTAAGAACCAGAATATATAGAAGATTTTACTGGTCCAATTCAGTTGTGTTCACAATTCTTAGTTCTGGTACCTGAAAATGGTTTTGTAGGCATGGATCTTGCTATACAGGTAGTGGAAAAGATTGATCTGTTCAGAGATGTCTTTTTCAATCTTCACAAAAGTACTAACTATGAAAAAATATAATCTCTAAATCAAAGCTGGAGGAGGATAGCAAGCACAGGGAAAACATGGAGAATATTAAAGAGTGTTTAGATTGTTGATATAAATTAAAATCAGCAGGACCTCCTAACACCTGCCACATTTGGCTTAGGAAATAGATATGCAATTTCTGAACCTTGAAAGATTGTCATTAAAAACAGTCAGGTGAGGTATAGAAAAGTTAGTGTAAAGTGTAAAGATAATGCCTACTCTTAGAAAGAACAGAAAAAGTGGAATTCTGCAATCAGTCTAATTTGAATTCTGTAATAAACATTAAGATAAATAATGGTAAATGCCTACAGGAAAACAAATTAACTACAAATGGCCAGCATGGAATTTTCAAGAATAAATCAAGTCAAATTAATCTAAATTAACATTTTTAGGGAGAATAATTGACCTGGATGATAGCAGAGAAGATGCATTTTGATGCATCTACAATGGCCTTTGTAGGCTGGCTCTTGTCTGGGCTGAGCAGAGGTGGATCTCCCATACTTGGGAGGTCATTCAGATCAAGAGGCTGGGCTTCTCAGCCCTCACCATCTTGGAAAACTGTAGCCCTGGCCATGCAGTTCTGTGCCTATGTGGATGTTTAATGCAGGCACACAGGGAGCTTCCAAACGTAGAAAGCAAGCTGTGCAATGAGCTTCTAGTTGTACAAGATCAGGTTGTCCAGGAAGGTGCCTGGACCAGATTGTCCATTTGATGGTTTTGATCCTGGAAATGTTGGATGGGAAATAGATTAGATACCACTGCAGAGGAGCAGAAGACATGGCCAGTGCAAAGAGCTTGAAATAACTGGTTTTGTTAAGTTTAGGAAGAGAAAATGGAGAGGGAATATAGTAACTGTTTGCAGTATATGAAAAATTGCTTCAAAGAGGGTGTTAAATAATTGTTCTGTGTCCCCAGCATTAGGACAAATTTTATTTGAGCAAATACTTGGGTTTAATATTTGAAAAATAGTCTAAAGTGTGATTGAGCACCTGAGTGGGCTACTCAAGAAACCTGTAAAATCCCCACCAATTTAAATAAATGTCTATTGGAGATAAGCAGGATTCAGCATAGCTAGACTCAAAGCTGGGAAAAGAGGTGAATGGTGCTCTTAATTGTCTCCAGCTTTGCACTTCAAGTGAATGCAGGTTACTCTACTAACTCCATGGCTTTTTCTTTATTAGCTGTTAAGAACATAAATTTGCCCTGTTTAACTGGGACACCATCCATTTAATTCCATATTCACTTAGGCAGAAAGCTGAGGGTGTCGTTTTGTTTGCTGTATTAGTATCTCCATGAAAGTCAAATTTTTTTTTGTCCAATATTTTTTATGGATGTCATCCTGAACCAGAGGGCTTCTTTTGGAGAAGAGCCTTCAAGAGAGATTTAGCACTCCCTGTCCTGATCCCCCCATGGCTTAAGGGCAGCAGTGTGCTGAGTCTGCTGTTGTTGTCCTAGGTCCAGCCAGGGGTCTCAGAAGTGCAGTCCAAAGGAAGAGACATACGTCTGTGCTCCAGGCTACTCTGTTTATTATAGTTCTAAGCAAAGCTTGCAGGAAGTGAAGCCCTCCAGTGTAACTGAGGAAAGAAGCTGTTTTCTCAAAGCCATTTCTTAGAATTTGCTCAGAGATCAATATTGTCAGGAGCAAAAGGTCAGAAATATGCCACTTTCCAGGCTGTTCATCCCTTTCAATAAATAGATATTTTGAAGTTTGCATAATATGTTTTCACAAAAGGATTAACTTCTCTGAAGAGAGATAAAAGGATTCTGATATCATTGCGCTTTTTGCAGCCAAGTTGTGGATAGTGGACACAATTTTGTTTTCTTTGCAGTCAGTACCGACAAGGTAGCAAGAGAAAAAGCCGCCCCGTGAGCGTGAAAACATTTGAAGATGTCCCATTGGTAACCACTGTAAAAGTTGTTCAGGAGGTGAGTTTGTCTCTTTATACATACTTTCCTTCTGTTGATACTTTTTTTTTGGTGTTTTTAATATTTTTCCATTTAATGCATTTCCACCTTTGCAGGAAAACCAGACAGATAGTGGGATGGTTCTTGCATCTGAAGAGCTGAAGGCATTGGAAGAGAGTGAAAAACAAGTGAAAATACCCTTTAGGTAAGGCTTAGGCTGCATATAGGATTAAATATGACCCTTTACTGCAGTATGTCGAAAGACTGGTTTGTGAATTTGTTTGGAAGACAAAATCTTTTCTTAAAGTATTTTCAAAAACAGAAAGCAAAATTGTGCCCAGTATGCCTGGTCATCTGCATGTGGTATTAGGAGAGGGGAGGTAATGCAGCTTTTGGAAGCCTCAGTCAGCACCCAGAAAGGACTTGTATTTATCAGCTGTGATAGCATCAACCACCCCTTGAAGGTACAGAGCTGGTGCACACAATTGAGCACATGAGGACCTGTCTGAACTAATGAACAGCTCTTGGTTTTTTGCTTGCTTTTTCTTTCTTTCTTTCTTTTTTTTTTTTTTTTCCCTAATAGCTGGCATTCAAATTTTCAGGATGTACCTAGGTGTATTTTCAGAGCATTGTACTGGGGTTTCATTGTGCTGTTCACAGGAAGCACAGTGGCATTCATGGAGCTGAAACCTCATGTATGCTCTCTGAGAGCTTCTCAGGAATTATTTTTTTCCAGGACATCTTCAGTGCAGATGAAGATACACTGCAGTTACAATTGCACCGCAGCTGAAGTAAAGCCTCTAAAAGCTTTCTCTCCATTTCATCTGCGGTTGCAATCTAACTCCTTGTATTGTCATAAAATTAAACATCTTTTTCATGCATTAGTGAAGTTAGAGCATAAGAAAAGGTCTCTCCTATAATCAAATGGATGTTTAAAAAGGCTTGAGGCCAGGTTTAAGTACATGCTTCGGTTGTTGCTGTGATGGAAAGCAGCTGCCATCTGGAGTGGCCCACCTGCTGTCCAGAAGAGTCTCCACAGCTCTCTCAGCCCTGTTTCTGTTGTTTTTTACAGCACGCTGGTGCCCAGCAAGAGTAACGAATCCGTCATGTCCGAAGCCTCCAACCAGACGAGTGGGTACCAGTCGGGATACCACTCGGACATGGACACCACTGTCTACTCCAGCGAGGAGACTGAACTCTTGTGTGCCCAGGAGGCTTCGCCCGCGCTCTGCCGCGCTCACGGGCTCCCCTATGAGAGCCCCGCGCCGCTCTAGGCTGAAGCTGGCAGCTCCAGCTCCCCCTGGGATGTGCCTTCAGTGCCTGGGCTGCTGGTATTCAGGTTTGATGTACTGAAAGATGGCATCCGTGGGACTAAGAAAAGACATTTGTTTTTCCTGAAGATGATGCAGGAACATCTGGCAGCAAAACTGCACCGTGCCAGGCTGGGGTTCTTTCCTCAAAGCCCCGGCTGTGGTGTGTGGGCTGTGCCAACCCCATGGCAGAGGCTGAGCCTGGTGATGTCAAGCCTGATGCAGGCAGCATCACGGCATTCGACTTAACCGTTTCTACTTGTACGAAATAATGGCACATCCCTGCTTTTGTGGGTTTCTTTTTTTTGTTTGTTTTTCCCCTTGTGGTCGGACTCCAGGAAGGAAACAGCACGGCACTGGCTTCTTGTTTCTCAGAGTCACTCCTTGCTTGTACCTTCACAAACAAAAAAAGGAACCTCCAGCTCAAGGCTCTGGCACCGATGGCCTGAGACTAAACATAGGCCAGGCTAAATATAGGTGGGGGTGATGGTCTCTGTCCTTGGCAGAGGAAAAAGGCTGCTGTTCGAGTCCTCGTGAGTTGCATTTTCTCAGTGAAGTTGGTCAGTAGGGAGAAGGCAGAGCATTGAGCCAAGTGATGGGACTCAAATAACAGGGCCATGCCTGACCTCTGAGGATGGCTCTGCTCCCCTTTCATCCCCAGCACCCCCACTCATGCCAGATGCCTACCTGCCTCTGAGGTGCCTGAAACTGCTGCAGAAAATACTCCCCTCCCCCCATATCTCCACTTGGGCAGCCTCTGCAACAGGTAGAAAAGGCAATGCCATTCACCCTAGGACCACAGGAAGCACTGTAGTTCTGGTGGGGCATATTGAGGGCACCCTGCCTTCTCATCTCATTCCCCCTCCCTCAGATTTAGGTCTGGCTCTTTCACTTTGAAAACTCAAAGTCTGTTTGCAGTGGCAGAGATCTCAGTTTATGTAGCCTTGGGAATCCGTGACTGGTTTCAAGGCAGCTCTGGTCTTCTCCGAGTGATGGAATTGTGCCTGATTGTTGGACAACTTCTTACCTGTGCTCTTGTAGACTCAAAACTCTATTGATAGACACAATGAGGACAAGATTTTAAAATGTAAAGCTATTTCTACTGAGTTCTTTTTGTATTTTTATAAGTGTTTTTTTGTTTGTACTTTCTATAATGTCAAATGCTGGGAACCATGAATATAAGGCATATACAGTATTTATAGCCTCTTTATGTAGAAATAAATGTAATATATTAAAATATAAATATATATTATATAACAGATATTTTACTATTCACATTTTGTATCGGTGTTCTGTAGCATTGCAAAGGTCACAAAATTTTTTAATAGCTACAACTTTTTACTTTATTAAAAGGGACTGGAAATTAAGAGCTGGGGGCTACAAGTAGGTTTGTTTTCTTTTGTTATATCCTTTCTGTTGACTGGGAGGATTCTAAAGTACTACTTGTTTCAAGTCTACAAATGTGTAGTAAAGAAACTTCAGTGATTTTTAGCAGTTGGCAATAAATACCTTTAGAGAAATGGCCAGAGGAGGAGACTGCTTATATGAGCTGAATCTCCTCTGAAAGAATTTATTATGTTCATTTGGGGATGGCTGATCTAATTGTATTGTGGCTTTTGCCTGCAGAGTGGCATTTTCCCTTAAAGCCTTATTCATCTTTTCCCACTTTTGTTTATCCTAGCTCACTTCTTACAGACTAAATGTTGTCCCTGCTCTTGTGAAGCCTTCCTTTATTTTAAATCTGTGACTGTTGTGCAGTTTTTGACTTTCTCTTCTGCACTGTGTAGGCTTTTGTTCTGAGGGCAAGGCTGTCCACTGCTAAGGACATGACAGCTTATGCTAAAAAACAGTGCAATGAAAGTTGAGCCACAAACTGCAGACTTTAATTCAGCTTCTCTTTATTGCAGTTTGAAATGAGACAGGCTACTGCATAGTGAGAACATTTGTCTAGGAAGTGAGAGATCTCACCACTAAATTCTTCTCAGGCTGAACGTGGGACTAATGCTTTCTACACATTATGTGCATTACCCAAATACAAGGCTATGAGACGTCAAGCTATAAATGTTTCTCCATTGCTCACCCTAAATGTAAAGCATTTTACAGCCAGGAAATCAGGATCAGGGAGGTCAGATAGAAAAAAATGAAAAGGCTTCCTAGATCATGCGTAAAGGCTTCCAGGAAGGATTTCATGTATATATTTGACATTTGTCTTGCTTCCCAGGCAAGAGTCTAGCTTCCAGAGTATGCTCAACAGACAATGCTACACCCTTTAACATCCCCCCTCTGCAGTATTTTTCAATGTCTTTAATGAAAGTGCTCTTCTATGTATTATTACACAATGGACATAAAATAGTGACACTGGCGGGACCTTGATGAGCAATACGTTGGAGAGTCCTGACACTGAGATGGAGATGTGTCATTAATATCCATCTGCCCTAGACCTCCATTCCTCAAGGTTTGGGATATTCAATTTAGACATCTCATTTTGTAGTTTTTTCCCCTCTCCAGCTTGGTATGACACAAGATATGTGCCACATACACACAGTGAGATGCTTCCCTGTGTGTTCACGGTACCTCTGAAACAGCCTCCCACCATAGTGCAGGTTAATGAAGTTTCAAGACATAGCCCTGACAGTTACTAAATTCACAATTACAATCTTTGTCAGCCAATTAAACTCTCTTCTGAGTCCAAATAGTTCTAAATATGCCTGGAAAATGTGGCAACTAGCACACACCTGCTTTAGGAAAGGAAATTAGTTTCTTAAAAAAAATCAACCCAAACCATATATTCACTGTCATAGAAGTAAGCAAATGTTCTATAAATGTGTTCCTATATTTGGCATCCAGTAACACAATTCTTTTCTTAAACCATGGCCATTACATCCTTTAAAACACCTGGACTTTTTGTTGTATTCTGAATACAGTGCATTCAGCTAAACCCTAATCATGCCACATCTGTCTTTGAGATGCTTTACATTCTAAAAAGGATATTTTCAATGAAACAACAGCCATGTAATGCACAGATTTGCAAATGCCTTGCAAACCAGTCCCAGCTTTATCTCTATCCTGCAGCCATGCAGCAAAATGTCAACATTGGAATCAGCATCCTTATCCATGAAATTCAGCCTGGATCTGAGCCCAGTGAGCTACAGTAAATAGAATGGACACTTATGAAATTATGTACCCAACATATCACTGTGAGCAGCTGGGTTTGAGTGAGGAGAAGCAGTGATGGGATTGACTGGTCTTGTTCAGAAGAGCTGCCAGAGTGAGCTGTAATTGCTGGTGGGTTAGGATGTGGGGAATCAAGCACAGCCATGCCAGAAACAGGCAGTTCCACAGCTTGAAGATGACTCATATCAGCTCTTATTGATATAAACACAGCTCACCTGAAGAATGCAGGGCTGTTCAAAAATGGTGGGTAGGTCCTTTTCCCTGCAGGAGATATTGTAAAATGTATCTCATCAATTGTATGGAAATGTCTTGGCAAATCCAGTCCTTGCCTAGGCTTTTCTTACTAATGCATCTCCAATTGCAAACAAGTGCATTTCACATGAGAATAAAAGTGTTAGGATGATACTCTTTGTCTTCTGATGTGGTCATCCCAAAAGACCATGCCTGGATACTTTTGGGACAGAGTGCTTATTAATTCTAAAAGCAGTGTGTGACTAAAATCACTACAATCACAGAGCTGCTGACACTGGGGACAAAAATTTCCTCTTCATGGCGTCTTTTTTTATGGTTCCAAGGCTGGAAAACATAACTGGGTAGCATGGATAGCTTCCAGATATAAAGCTGGAATTTGCTATTTTTATGCAAAACATTCCCAAACAATGAATCATCTGAGGTTTCCCCTCATTTCTGATACTTGAGTACACACCCTGTGTTACCTCGCAGTATGGGACCTCACAGAGCAACAGCAAGGGCAAGGAAAACAACGTTTGTTCTTTCTAATTGACAAATTTATTAGGGACAGAAGTTAACCAACAAAGACTTTTTCTTTGGACTTCGGCCCTGTATTTTTATTCTGCCTGGCTGAGTGTTGCATTCTGTGTTGTAATATATGTCCTCAGCTCCTCAACCCCTGACATTCAGGCTGATTAAGTCCCAGAAGGTCATTGGGAGACATAGCAGGAGCTTGTAACATATGGTGCTGATAAACATCTCGGCATCAGAGATAAGGAGCTGCTCAATGTAATCTTAGGAAGCTCAGGTTTTGTTGCCATAAAACTGTACAATGTAAAGCCTAATCCCTACACAGGTTTAATTAGCTGTTAAACATGTCAGATTCATGATGAAGGGTGTTCTGGTTACCTAGACATTGTTCACTGGCTGCCACCGATTAGTTCAAATGCAAAGTATCTCTGCCCTGCAGCTTGTTAGGATGACATGTTATGGTGAATGATGACTGCTCTGTAAGTTTTGGGGTGGAGGTGGGGGAAAATGAATTCAATTTCCAGACCCAGCTGTAATGTCAGACACAGCCTCTGGTGCCAGGTAAAATGGCAGTGCTATGTGGTTTCCTAAGTCCTGGTCAAAAAAAAAAAAAACTTTCACAGAAGGTGGGACATATGAAATGAAGTTCAGTTGTCTTTTCCAAGGAGAGCTGAATGTGTTCACCATCCTACAAAGCTGCTTCCCTGGGCTCCATGCTTCTCTCTTTTTCAGTATAGTCATGCTAAGTGGCATGATTAGCAGTGGTTTCACAAAGAAAGTTTAGTTTTATTTCTCTTGGTCTGTTTTCACACTACAGTCAGAAGAATGATTGCCACTCATTGTAGATAGACATGAGGTAGTTTTTATCCTGCCCAGCTAAGCAGCAGTACTAGTGAGGGTTTGGCAGCCTGGACTTCTGCTTGGCCCAGCATTGCCCATTATAGTGATGGCCCCATGATGGTGGGGCACACAGCAAAGTCTGTGCTGCTGGCACCAAGCTCTCTAGCAGGATGTCAGCCACAGGGTAACCTCTCTATGTGCTGAAGTCACACCTTCAGCTGCAGCATCTCTCCATTTGGGAATAACCAGAGGAATGCCAGTCATGTCTGGTTGCTGGAGTCTCTTGCATTTCTTGGTGTATTCCACTCCCCTGCTGTGTCAGGTACTGCAGCAGCAAAGGTTACCTGTCATGTTTCACCTCTATCAGACTCATCTGAGCCTGAAGATGGCAGGTTGGTTTCTACCACTTATTCCCAGTGTACTGGACCCTGGTTAACTCTGCAGCTGATGGGGGCCAGCAGGCAGCAGTGGCCTTGGTTTTGGGACTGACACTCTGCCTGGCCTTGGCAGTGCTACACTGCACAGAGCAGGGGAGAGAAGCCAACAACTGAAAGAAAGTTTTAATAATTTTGTATATCCTTTTCAAATATGCATAGGTCCTGGAGAGTTGTGCTTTAGCACCAGGAACCAAGGAAGAACAAAGGGGTTTTGCTTGTAGAGGCCTTAAGATTGCACTGTCTGATTGGAAGACCAGCACTGCTTGCTGGTAGTTATGTAGAGGCTGCTTTATAGTGCATATTTCATGCAGAAGTAGGACCTCTTTATTCCTGGGAAGGATAATTCCTGAAGTTTTCTAGGGTTTCACTTGTAGACTTGATCCATTTATTTCTCTGTTCACCATGTTCAGGTTATAGTTTAAGAGCTGATCAGTTGGGCAAGACATCTGAACCAGAAATGGACCCTTATGTTTAATATCCTTTGATGGATTTTCCGCTTTTTGAACTTGTGTGTAACCCTTAACATCTTCAACATCCTGCAGCAAGAGCTGTTTGCATGCAGATTTTCACTTGATGGCCCAAGCTATTTTCCAGTACATTGATCAAGTTTTCCCTACTCACTTTCATCATGTTATTCAGGATTTCATGGACAGCTATCCCCCAGTCTTTCCCTTTCGAGTCGGACTATTCCTGCAAAATCTGTTTGCATTCCCCCAAACCTGTAAACAGGGCCCCTTGGTGAGAAGGTGACATCTGTCTGGCATGGTTCCCAAGCAGGTATCCACAAGATACCCGGCTTCCATCGGGAGGAAGGCGGGTGTGGACAGTCGGCAGAGGTCCGTGTTTTGTCGATGATTCGCGTGACGGATGTGCCGCAGCATTGGCTGACATCAGTCAATGTCAAGACCCGACTTTGCCGGCATCTTCTCGGCGCTGCTATTTTTGGCTGTGAAAGGTTTCCAGGGGCTGGGCTGGACTTATCTGTCGTGGGCAGCATCGCCCTGTTCCCAGGCTGTTTGTGCTGGCTCCTGGCTGGCTGCGGGGAGGGATAAGAGGCAGAAGGCAGGAACTGGATAACTGAAATGCAGCACAAACAGGAGCACCATTTACCATCATGAACCAGCCAAACAGAGGGAAAGCCAGGCCTATCTTATCAGTTACTTACTGAGTTAAGACTCGGGGGTATAAAAGCTCTTTTTAAACTCTGGGTAATACCCATAAACGGAGCTCTTAGCAGATAACTTCACCAGCAGAACTTTTTCGGTGCACTTATGTGTAGTTTTGTATTACAATCACAAAAACATCTTTATATTGTCTGATAAACTTCTTAAACTGGCAACAACTCTTTAGCATTTCAGTATAGTTAAGTACTAAAACAGCAGGGAGTGTGCAGCTAAAGCAATACAATTATTAATGTACGTTTGCTAATGCCATCAGAACAATGGCTTTAGTAATTTCAAGCCTGCTCCCAGGCTAATGTTGCTAATTTTTCAGGAGGATTATTGAGTTTTATTAGCAATTTGCTTCTCAGTATAATTATATAGCTATTAGAGAAATCAATATTGAATCATGCAGAGTCCCTTAATAGCTGGGACTATCATCAGTTTGTTGAGTTGTTATGGGGCCAGCTTTGAAATCAAATAAGGAGGTATCTTTATTTATCTGCTGAAACTGGGCTTTTCATGATGAAATAGATGTCTTAGACATTGAAGAAAAGGTTGCAAAATCTGTCCGCAGTCTTAAATCTTTGTATTCAATTAACAGTTTTATAAGTAGACTGTAGAAAAACATTGCTGTATGTTTAAAAAATTTTCCCCCTTCTGACTCCTAAACATCATTAAAATTCCTGGCCACTACATAGCTTTCAAGCAAATCAATATATTCATATATGTGTATTCAAATCACCATGACATAAACATATTTGTCAATTACTCCAAAAATTCACTAGCCTAAGATAAAGAACACTTTGCCACAGAAGTGTCTGTGACAGACTTCTCATCTGAATTGATGACGTGCTTTTTATTTTTTCATTATATCATGCTTTTCCTTTTTTAAGAGCATATTCCTAGGTTTGGGCATATTACAGTTCATCAGAGATTAAATATCATGGTAAAAATATGCAAGGTACATCTCAGGCAGCTCTTGTGTCATAAGCTGTACTTGCAGTGTATATACTTCCAGTATAGCTCAGCCCAGCATTTCTCTGACACTTACTCTGACATTAAGTGTCAGAGTTGGGCAGTTTCTTCACCAGAAGAAACTCCCTAACTTTGGCTTAGGAATCTTGGGCTTAACCCTTACCCCATGTTCTGTGGGGTTTTTCATGCCAGTGAAGGATAGAGCTGATTGAAAACAAATTGGGGTAGAGTTATTTGACTGGTTGATTGGTTTTCTCAGGTTATTTTGAACTAAGCTCCCAGGACATGGTTTACTGAGTCATCACAGCTATAAAAAGGGACGTGGCAGCTGCAGGAGGAAAAGTTGTGGATGATGGCAGTAGTGGAGAGGCACAGCTTCAGTCCTTCCTCCACCTAACACTGCTTGTGAAAATAAAACCACCGCAACCTTTTTCAGACATAGCACAGTGTGTCTATGTGGCTGTGAGCTGCAAATAGGGGAGGCACCCACTGCTCCCATATGGGGCATTTTCTAAATTGGTAAGAAAGATATTTTCCTCTGTTCACTATGTTCTTGTTTTTTCTTCAGTAGCTGAAGGAACTTCAAGTGAATTTGGAGATATTCCTTCAGATGTGTAAAAGTCTTCATCAAAAGAGTTCTCTGCATTCCTTTTTCTTGTGTTACAGAGAATAAGATAATACAGAGAATAGATAATACTTTGCTCATGTCTCACATAGGTTGTGTCTTACAGAAATAGAGTTGTTGGGAAAAACTGGTTTTCTGTCTCTTCCAGCATAAGAACTAGTGAGCATCAGCTGCAAATAGATTAATATAGCTTTCATCTGTGCTCAGTAAACTTGTGAAATTCTTTCCCACAGGTTGTAAAAATTTACATCAGTTGAGCAAACTGTTGAGCAAATTAATAGAAGAAGAAAGCATTCAGAGGTACTAAATATATAAAACACATCACAAGTTCAGGAAATCTCTGAGTTGCAAATCATGGGAAACTGAGACAGGGTGTTTGGGGAAGTTTTCTATGTGCTTATCCTGCTGATTTACTGTTACTTTGGCTTCCACTATCGACTGCTAAAGCTCCTAGAAGGGTGCTTTGGTGTACTGCACTATGACCCCCTGAAGCTTTTGTAAGTGAACTTGTAAGGTCTTATTTTTAACTAAAACATTGTCTTGACACTAATTCTCTGCAAGAATTACCGTTTTTGGGCTGCACATAAAAGATGATAAATGTGTGTTCTCCAACACAGGCTTAAAAGTGCTCTGCAAAGAGCACCGTACACACTGGTAAAACAAATTCTGCTAAAATTGCTCTAAGTGGTTCCAAGCCCTGGGAAAATGAGTGTCTCCAAAGAGAGGGTGAAGGCAGTGGACCAGACACTGTCACAGACACCTCACATGGGTGGCTGCAGCCTGCAGTTTGGTTTCAGTGATGCTGCATTGCCACCAAGTACCAGCTGCACAGCTTGTATCTCTCTCAGCAGCTTGTTGAAGAGTCATGTAACCCCTGGGTGAGAGACTTTAGGCCCTGATTTTCAGCCTTTTTGCTGCAAATAAACACTGCATTCCTGACATTTCAAGCACACAGGCAGAATATCCTCAGCTCCATCAGGCTGCTGACATGTTGTGCAGAGGAAATCTATTACAGCCTCAGGAACTGATGGGTTTCCTACTCATTCTGAACAGATTGACTAGTGCTAAATATATATATCCTGTATTTCCACACAATCTTGGTGAAGAAGTCAACCTGTTTACCTTTTTTTTGAGATGGAAAAAACCAAAAGGTGAATGTAAATTGGTTATTCACAAAGGAAAAACTAAATCACATTTTTCTTATCACTCCATGCTTCTAGCTCAAAGTTCACTGAACACAACACAAGACCATGCTCAGCAATGCACAGAGAGGGAAAGCTCATTGACACCATTGGGATGCCTGTGTAGTTAGTAATTTTACAAGGAAAAATTTCCAGGCTGAAGCATGGAAATTCTAAACAGCTGCTGAAAACCCATGACATGTAAAGCCTGCTTACTTTGCTGTCTTTGGATGTTGCCCTGTGGCATCAACCTTTAAGAGACAGTCAATATTCTGGCCTTGGGAAAATCCCCAGTGACAAAACATAGCTAGATACACTGAGCTCAGTCCTACAGCTGGTGAAACTTGTGTATCCACAGCCTCTCTGCAAACAAATGAAAAACTGCCCTGAATATGAGCCTGAGCAGAAACAACCTGGCAGATTTGCAGCTTGGTATTCAGTGCAGACAAGCACCAAGCATCTGCAGTGCTGCTACAGCTCTGTCAGCCCATGCACAGCAGGTATGTGAGAGTTCTGCATCCAGGGGCTGTACAAACCATGTCATACAGTACAGGTAAAAGCCTTCCCTAGACTGCAACACAGCAGTTAACCTGCCTGACTTCTTCCAAGCCTTTCCCATAAAGCTGAAGAAGGGAAGAAACAGAACAGCCAGCCTGATAAAGCTGCCCTCTGGGAAACCCAGCTCCCTGTTTCAGCTGACACCTCACTACTATCTGTGTCCTTTCCCAGCAAGTCTCTGGCTCACTTTAAGTCTCCTCCCATGTGAGAGGTATGATGTGAGCTTGTAAACAAGTTTCTTCTGCAAATATCACTGTAAATCTGAGGTGGGGCTACAGGAAATTTCAGACGCAACTTACTTTACTCTCCTTTAAAAATACTCTACATTAAATTTTTAAGATTAGACCCTAGGTGTTAACTATTCAAATAGTTTTTTCTTCCTCATTCCCTTGTTTCACATACACTCTGACATCTTAGAATTTCAGTCATCCTCCCAGCTATCTTTAGAGCAAGACTCTAGAAACCTGGTATAGCTTTCCTTAGTTATTGCTGGGAATAGATGGAGATGCAAGCAAGGCTGGGATTGGCATTGTCAAAGCAGGAAATAATCAGCCCCTGGGAATGAACATTTGCTGTTCTGCTAGGAAAGCAGTAGGGAAAACTTATGTTACATCTGATTTTCTCTCAACTCAGCTCTCTTCAGACAAGGGCATGTTAAAATAAAACTGATTAGAGGAAGAATATACTAATATTACCTGAGACTGAAATAAAAGGGGAAAGCAGCCAGGTCTGCCCACTAAGCCTAAAATCAGTGAAGCTGAACTAGCTGTGTGCTGTCAGATTTCGTAGTGCAATTAAGTCACAAACTCCATGTGAAGTCTTTCCCAAGCAATAGACTATATATAAAATAATAAAATGGAAATTGAATAGATTCAAGTAGTTAGTTGACTAAAAAGTTACTGCAGGGGGCAGGAAGGGAGGACAGGCAGACAGTGTGATCATGTTAGAGTGATTTCCTGCCCAGGGTCTGCAAGAGCCATCAGTGATGTTATGCAAAAAGTTAAATGCCATACATATTATACCACAACGACTGAATACAGTTTTTAGAAAGTCCAGGGAACCAGTTTTCTCTGAAGTTCACAGGATTTTTGCCCTCATATAAACCTCCTCCCTGTGAGGAGTGTCATCCTGCAGAAAGAACTCTGTAACTTTGTCCTCATTAAAACTCAAGAGTGTTTTACCTTGGGTTTTAAACCAGCCAATATTTTAAGTGTTGCTATCTCTGCAAGAACTGTGCATAGACAAATCACCTTTCACTGGCCTCACAGTTTCTGAAGCCCATGGGACAGTGTCTGTGGAAAAAAACAACAAGGCCAATTAGACAACAATAACCCAGGCTTGTCCATACAAAACAGCAGTCCCCTCCCAATGCAGCTAAAGGAAGCAACAAGCCAGATGAGGAAGGTAAACTTGGGATCTGAAAGGAAAGAGTCTCTGGTATTTATAAAAGTCAGAGGTTCACACGGAAACTTGCTTACAGCACTGATCCTCTCCAATCTATTTCAGGACACACAGCCCTTTTTCAGCCATAGTATTTTACTCATTAGTGCTGGAATATTGCTTCTCTTTTTAATTCTTTAAGTGGAAAACTTTGTACTGATTTGAAACCATAGTGCCAGCTAGAATATATGAAGTGAGAGCCGAGTGCTGAAATTCATTGCTTGAGTAAAAACAGAGAGAAAACCACACCACAGCTTCTGCATGTGAACTGTAAGCAACAAAGCCATCATGGTCTTCTGTGGTGGACATACCCACAACATGGGAAAACAGAAAGGGAAATTGCCTGCAGCAGGCACTGTGATGAAGTGCAAAGAATGCTGATGCATGCTATATGTCAAGTCAAATGTTTACACTCTCTGAAAGAACAGCATGAATTGCATTTAATGTCTTCTCATGGGATCTTGGGATAACTGAGGTTTGGAGGGACTACAGAAGGTCTCTCCTCTAGCCTCCTGCTGAAGCATGGCCAGCTCTGACACTAGATGAAAGTGGACTTCACCACCCTCTTTGAGACATTGTTAAACACAACAAGAGTTTACAAGAAGGACATCTGTGGTACCCCACTTGTTACCAGCTTCTAGGTGGAGGATGACCCATTAACTTTCAAAGCCTGATTATCCACCAGTTTTTCAGCCCTCTAGTTACCCACTCATCTAGACTGTAGAGTTCTAACATGAGATATAAGATAATTGTGAGTGGCAGCTTGAAAAGCCTCACCAACAGGCACCTGCAAAGCCACTTATTTTATCCCAGGAGACAATCAGGTTGATCAGGCATGACTTACGACCCTTAAGTCCATGCTAACTGATACCAATCACCTTAATTCCCTTATATGCCAAAAATATCTCCAAGAGTACTTGTTTCAAAATTTTCCCAGGGATCAAAGTGAGACTGACTGACTGCAGTACCCTGGATTGTCCTTTCTGGTCTTTTTTGACCATGGGTGTGTAGCATTTGCTTTTCTCCAGTCACTAGAGAGAGGCCTCTCCCAGTTTCACTGACTTTTCAAAGATCATACAGAGGGAACCTTGCATCTCAGTGGACTGTAGCTACAGCTTCTGGAGGGACCAGAGTCACTTCAATCCTTTAACCTCAGAAAGCCAAGAAAATATTTTCAGGTAGTTGGACCTCAGCCTTGTGAGATCTTCTGGGGGTGGCCACAGGAGTCTAATCTCTTACATTTTCTATTCAATATGTCTGTCTCATACTAGATGAGAAATAAAGGCTCTGGTTATGATGATTAATAGATGTCAAACAGCAAGCTTAAAGGATCAAATTATAGATGACACCTGACTCTTAAGTTTCTGTTGCTCCTGTCCAGATGATATGTTGACTCAAAGGAGATGATCCTTTCATTTAGAGAGGACTCAATACTAAAACATAAAAAAGAGCTAGATGCCTCAACCCACTCAACAGGAAATATGCTTACATATGCCTAAATAACTACAGCAGGAATAACTGGGAAAAAAGTGGGATGTCCTAAGGAAAAAGGTATATAGCTACTCACAACCCAAGTGTGAAAAGTTTCTATCACAGAATATGCTGAGTTGGAAGGGACCCACAAGGATCATTGAGTCCAAATTCTGGCCATGTGCAGGACCATCCCAAAGAATCACACCATGTGCCTGGGGATAAACTCTTCTTCCCATCCATAGATGACTCTAACATTTTAGCAATTAATACTGAATTATTCATCACTCACTCATACTAATGATGCTTCATTCTTGGATTTTCTGCCTGGAAAGTTTGGACTCTGCACTGACCTTTGTGAGCTCTCTGCTGCAGTCAATGGTGAAAGCAACAGCCAGCCCAGCCAGAGCCACAGTTACCTCCTGACATACGTGATCCCATTACACAGACCCTATTGCCTTTCAGGTACTGCGGGGAGACCATGGAATTTCATATGTAGCTCCTTGGAAAGCTCAGATAAAGTGCCTGGATCTTCAGAAGTGCTAGGGCTTCCACATGCAGTTGTGATCCATAGAAAAGACATGCTTGGTTTTATTTGGCTCAAGATTTTTCTGAGAGCCTTTTCCCAGTCATGTGAGATATCCTAGGAAGGGCAGGCATGTTATCAAAAATTCTGCTGTGTGGGGAATATCCTTCCTTGCAAATGCTGGTGAGGCATAAAAAAAGGTGCAGGCTCAAATTTAATCTGTTGAAGGTGGGTGAGCCTTTTGTCATCCCGGAGCATATCTCTTAGTTTTTGCTGTCGTACCTGTGTAATTTCTTGTAAATTAGTACTCTTGGATTTGTCGGCCAACAGGAATTGTCCATAAAACTATGTCAGCATTAATATCAATGCAATGCTGTAGCATGGTTCATGAGCTGGTGCCAAGGACTCAGTGACCACACTGTATGTGAGGAGAGGAGGTTGCTTTGAACCATTTCTAATCTGACTTGGAGCCTGAATGCCCTTAAGTGGCTGGGGCATGTCAGTTGTGTTTCTTGATCCCACCCTTTTGTCTGGACCCATCTGAAGGGGTCCTGGTTTACACATGCTATAATGCTATCAAAGAATTTAGCCATGAGCAGGGGTGGAAGACTTGCTTCCGAAATTTTCCTTCAAAAAGGAACAAAATGCTAAGGTCAGTACACCCTGAATACTGGTCTTGATTGTAGGAGTTTCCATATCACTGTTAGTCCAGGTTCCTCTCCTTGTCCAGACCTTTCCTACGACTTGTTAATATAAGCCTTTAGCTTTTCTCAACAAATTGGTTTGAACTTTCTAACCTCAAAGGTTAAGCCTGCTGCTCAGCAAGGATCTCATATTATCTGCCTTTATAAACTGGAAGAATGCCTGTGTCATCCCAGCTGTAGATGTTTGCTCCACTCCTGGCAGGATTTTAAAATTGCAGGTTACACCTGTTTATTATCTGGAATGAGAAAAGCAATGTGACTCTCTCTGTAGCAGTACTGTGTTTATCTGAGAGCTCAAGCTCAGGATCATGAGATCCTCAGGAGACCACGCTTCAACTTGGTATCCTGATTTGTGGCCTCTAATTGTTTATTTTGAAAACAGAACTGTCACCAGCATCCCTTGAAAACAGAGCTCTGGGTTTTAACTATGTTGTAGCAGTCACTTGATATTACTGCTAAAATGAGAGCACAATGGTGTTAATTGAGGTCAGCATCAGATGTGTTTTATTGGCTTCTGATTGCTACCATTACAACCATTATTCCTACTGCTTACTTTTCTAGTACCTCCTGCTCATCCATTAGGTAGTATATCAGTTAAGCAGGTTTCTTCCCATCATAATGAACAGCAATTGAGGATAATAAGAAAGTCAGCTTCTGCTCCTTGAAATTTGTGGGAGTGTTGTCATTTCACCAGCATCATATCAAGCTAATTGTGCTGAAAGACATATTATAGCATTTCCCTNTTTAAAAAAAAAAAAAAAAAAAAAAAAAAGTAAAAGTTAGGATTATGCACTTAAATCAGTCCTAAAACTTAAAAGCTACCATTCCAAAAAGGAACAAGAAAGAGGCAGGCACCTGTCAGCACCATCACGTTGAATAATGATGGCCTCTGTTCTAATGATAAGCATTTTTCTCTGCTTTGACTTTGGGAAGACATCCATACCTGAAAATAATCAGAGGGCACATAATTCCTAAGTACATTCAAATGTAGTTGTGTCACAGGGAATTGGATATGTAATAGAGGGATGTGTTGGATGGAAGTGCTAGGGAAGGTCATACCATTCCAGGCCATCTCCAGCAAGATCCTGAAATGATGGAGGAAAGAGCTAGTATGGGCTAGCAGGAACCTGCCACAAAGAACCAAGGTGTCCAGTGTCTTTTTCTGCTTCATGGTTTAGCTTTGTGCTACAGCCCCTTTTCAATGTTTTACATCCTAAGCAGCAGGGACAAGCCCCAGGGGCAAGCAGAGGTGAAATGAGATGTGCTTGGAGGGACAAGGTTTTAACACCAAGCCATGCCCAAGCACTTATAGGCTAAGGTTTGCACATGGACAAACGGATTTTACTGTCATTGTTTGGAGTGTTTGATCAACACTCATCTGTCCTGGAATTAAAATAATAAAATAAAATATTTAAATTAAAATAAAATAAGGCACTGTGTTTATCTGGTTAACAAGATGACTGGGAATGACCTAATCTTGAGGTGAAATATTTACACAGTAAAAGTAAGGATCCTTGATGAATAAAAAATTGCTATTAGTGGCCAGAAACCAGGGATTCATTCATAATAAACCTGGGCCTGACTGAAAAAAGGCACCCTAAACAAGGGTTGAAAGAGCCTTGGAAGAAGAAAATCATCATTCATCTTTGCACGTCTTTTGATGGAAGTTGTTTTAGGAATCACCTTTCAGAAGGAAAACAACCCTAGCATATAAACCACTTTGGCCATTGTTTATCCAAGGCAGAACATGGGGACACAACTTAAGTGTGTATAAACAGTTAATTTCATGAGGAATTTGTCTGTATTTCAGGGATCAACAGGGCAGCAAGGTACAATGCTTCAAGTTGCCACTGAAACTCAGAATGCCTATGACAAGGGTTTTAGTAGAATTTTTAATGTAATTCAGAATATTTATTTTTGTAACAATTTATCTGCTCTGATATTTAGTTTTTGCCCACAACAACACCCACCAACACTCAGGTAACAGTCCAGAATATTTATTCTACTTACTTATGATATTTAAGGTTAAGATGCTTCTCAGGGGGCTCTGAAGTCAGTCTTTCACATCATGACCTATAATAATATATTTTAAACAATAAATTATAGCATAAAAATAAATATTAAAAAATCAAAACAAAGTTTAAAATTTATCATACCAATTTTGTATTTCAGGCAAATTTGAAATAGAAGTAGGAGCCAACTGGCTCTGCTTCTGTATGTGGCATTTAACGTGAAAAAAGTCAACAAGAACATGGTTGTTACTTCCAGGAAGCAATCTATTTTTAATATTACAAATGACTTCCTGTTTCCTTTTATCTGAGATTTCTTCATAGCATATGAAATTCAAGGGTTTAAACATTTTTTTCCCCTTTGGCTGTGGTATGCAATCACAGAGAGATATCAACATTTGTTATTTATTTTAAGAAAGCCTCTGCACTATATCAACTGGGCAGGGTAACATTGATAGGCTTTATGGTTCACAAATGTCACCCTTGTCCTAGGTGAAAAGCTACTGCTGCTAGAAAGCTCGTGCACTGTGCGTGCATCCAGTGTACGTGGGATACATGTTCTGAGACTGAGAGCAGCCAGGATATCTACTGATCTGCAATTAGATTATCCATGTTATTATTTTTAGTTCTTATTGAATTGGAAGCAAAGTGAACTCAAAAAGAAACCATCAAATGTCTCCAGCTGAGATCAGTGATAAACAATGTTTTTTCACACAGCAAAAAGCAGAGTAAACACAGCTCAGGTTTGCTCTGGTGGTGAAACTTGAAATACAGCAAGAACATCCTTTTCAAATTCTTGTCCAGACTGCGGCAAGAATAAGTGAGTGAGGTGTGTTGGAGAGGCTTTTGCAGGCTTTGCAATCTCTGTGGCACCTGCAGCACAGTCTGGAGGTGCCAGGGGAGAAAAGAGGAGTAGGTATATACATAGCTGCATGGACAGCAGGTACTGTAGATGGTCAGACAGCATGTGGGGCCCTGCAAATTAGGAGGAAAATCCAGTGATGGAGCTGATTGCCTTTGCTGGATAGTGATTATCAATGAGAAAATCACATTTCTTGTTTTAATTTGACAAGAACCTCAGTCAGTAAAGCCAGTCAAGATGATGGTGTCAGGATGCAACATGATAGTTCCCCGATTTTGCTTTGCAAGGTACCTTTCTCAGTGAGAGGATCCTATAACTTCCTGAAAGCTGTTAACTGCTTTTGCTGAAAAATGCCCAAACTCTGCACAAACCACTTTTAAAAACAAGCATGTTTGGATTTGTCCATATGTTATACTACTCCAGTTCTTTACTGCAAATTCATAAGTTGTAATGATGTCCAAATGGATGTTTAAGTTTACCTCTTCACTGAGGAGTGAGATGTCTGGTTTTCAGCTCCAGTCAAAATCCCTCAGTCTCCAGAAAATCATTGAAGCTTTGTCTTGTGACTACACTGTTTGCTAATCTTATGCAATGTGTACTCAGTATTGAAAAGCCTACAGTTGTTATTTATGCACCCAGACTTAACCATAAAACTGATTTTCATACACTCAGATGCTTCCACAGTGTCCACTTCAGAGTGATCTGTGTTTGTGCTGCTCCATCCTCTTCTGTCTGACCATTGCATTAGTTTTGAAACAGAATTGTTGCCATTGCAGACTGAGTTAAATTGTTTTCTGGTCCTTCATACTTTGTCATGAGTCACATCAGAACTGCTGACTTTCAGCAAGACACAGAGCTGGAGTCATTAGGCTCATAATGATCTGCAGCCATCTTCCTTGCTAGCACCTGCTTCCTTTTCTGAGGCACTACTACAACAAATAATGTAAGTAATATGGCAAATTCCAGAGCCATTCACAGTTATCTGGCATCCCTCCACTGACCTTGGTCCACAAATTGAAGACCAGCTGAAAGACCTGTGAGTTGGTTCATTGCCAGTTTATCCTGGAAATCCTTGGTAGCTTTCTTATCCGCTTTGAATACGTGACTTTGGTGGTCCTCCAGCAGCTCAGGTGGAGTCATCCATTCCCTCCCAGCCCTAAGCCCCCACGCTTTTGTCTTCAGTCTCAGCTGTTTCCCTGGGCTGTTCATACTGCTGGCTGTCTCCAAGCCACCCACTGATGGTCTGTCCACAATGCAGGTGGCTCAGGCTGTTCTGTGACACGGTGAGGGAAGCACCATCCATGCAAGGGCACTGACAGGCACTCCTGCTTCTGTTAATCTCCCCAAATCAGCAATGAATAGAGAATAGCAGGTTTAATAATTTCAGTAATGACCTAGCTCATGGGACAGAGTGCACACTCAGCAAAGTTTGAAGGCAGTACTAATCAGGAGGAGTGGCTGATATACCAGATCGTTGTGCTGCCATGCAGTGAGACCTGCACAGGCCAGAAGAATGGACTGGCAGGATCTTCACAAAGTGAAGGACTCTGCACTTCCCCTTGGTGAACTTCTAGCAACCCCAGACACCAGTACAGGCTGGGGACTTAAGGTCTGGAAATCAGGCAGAGGTGGCCTTGAGGGTCCTGGTGGACACCAAGTTGAACATGAGATAGGCATGAGCTCTTGCAGTCTAGAAGTTCAACAACCTCCGGGACTGTATTAGGAAGACTGTCTCCAGCAGGCTGAAGAGGGAATTTTACCCTTCTACTCACCATTGGTGAGACAGATCTGGAGTGCTAGGTCCAGTTCTGGGCTCACCAGTTCACAAAGCACATGGACATACTGGAGTGACTCTGCCAAAGGGCTACAAAGGCAATTAAGGAACTGGAGCATCTCTCAAATGAGGAAAGGCTGAGAGAGCTGAGGCTCTTCATTCAGCCTGGAGAAGAGAAGTCTTGGGGGGATTAGTACCTCTTGCCTTTCTGTTCCTTTTCTCCCAATGTCCTTGGCATTGCTAGGTCACTTCCTAGGACAAACGTAGGATGTGAGCCACAGGAATACACAAATGCTTTGGTTAAAGCCTTCCGGGGACTCCTGTTTTGCCAGTGGCTGCTTTGACCTGATGTGCAAGAGGAGTTCAATGGCTTCTTTATGTTTTTCTTCAGTAAAAATAGACCAAATTTAGGGAGGTAATCCAACATATAATAAGGTTTACTTCATTATTGTGGACCTGGTTTTGGCAGACTCTGGACTTGGTGATCCAAGAAAAATGTCACAAGTAAAGCTCTATTCCTCAAGCTTCACCTACTTGAATAATACTTGACAATCTCTAGAGAGACTGCACCTTCAAAGAAAGATTACTGATGGCTTTTTGAAAGCATTAATCACAGAATATTCTGATTTGGAAGGGACCCACAGGGATCATCAAATCCAACTCCTAAGTGGATGGCCTGTACTGAAATCAAACCTATGACCTCAGTATTATTAGCATCATGCTCTGACCAACTGAGCTACTCTCAGGGTCATGCTTAACACAGATTCCCTCCAAACCAAAATACACTGAAATGTCAATTATTAAGTAATAAAATGGACTTCTTTTTTTTTTTT
>VWZP01002149.1:541944-552424 GCA_013396995.1 Dicaeum eximium | reverse complement strand
AGCATGAAATGACAAGTGGCCACTGGGCAGGAAATTAATCACTGACTTGAGTGTGCTAACTACAGATATTGCAAATATACAGAACCACTTTGAAAACTTTCCAAGGACAATGCTCTGTTAAAACTATAACATGTATTCTGAGGATGTGAATGTATTATTACGCAACTCTTTGAAAACAATAAACCAAATGAAGCACTCAGTACAAAATCACGGGGATGTGTTTGGATGGGAACATTTGTTTCAAATGAACTTACATCTACTACTCTCAGACTGTTCTCTGTAGCCAGGTCTCTGTTCTCCTTTCTAGGAAGGACTCAGCAGACTACTGACTGAGGGTTACATTAATTCTTGCCAGATAATTTCTTTTTTTCCTGCACATCAGTATCAACCCCAAAGGATATTGTCATAACCTGTTGACATATTTTGTTAGAGAATATATGATTTTTTTTTTCAAAAGGAGAAGGAAGGGATATTTCTATGCCCTTCTGTGACATTTGGCATTTTTCAGAAGATGTCCTTGACCATTTGCCAACATATTAACATTTTACATAATATTTCCAGTTTGATTTGCTTCATTAGATCCCATTTGCTCAAGAGGGCTGAAGATATACAGTTAAGATCTAAGGTTTCTCAGAAACTTTTCAATCTCCTATACTCCTATGTTTTAATCAGAATTATTTAAATAAAAGCTGCAAGCTATAGACAAAATTTAATCCTAACTCATCCTTTTTGATTTAATTTAAGTGATGGGAAACACCAGCAGTTTGAATAGGATCCATTGCTTCCCAACATTTTACACCATGTCATTAGTAGAAATTATGTTTATTTCATTATGTTTCTAGGTATGTGCAGATGTTTGTCTAAAAATCAAATAAAATATTAACTTTATTTCTAAGGCTTCTTTGTTGAGACTCCTGTTTGAGCTGCCTCAATGTGGCCTGGATAATAGGTGACTCAACCAGGGATAAAAAAACTCAACAAAGTAAAACATCTGTGGTTCATTTTGAAAAACATCATAACAAATAGTATAAAGTGTGAAAGCTCATGCAGCTTTATTTGAACAGCCTGACTCGGAACAAACCTGCTGCGTTTCTTTTCCCTCAACTCTCAGCACAGAATGAGGTTTGGCCTTCAGCTGGACCTGCAGCTGGCTCAGCTCTCAAAGGCAGAGTTGCTGGAGAGTTTTTATTCAAAAAAAGCCCAAGAGGAGGAAAAACCCAGTTAGTAACAGCTGCTACATACTCAAAAGAAAATTTCAAACTAGCTAGTCCAGACTGTAGGAGGGGCTCCTTCAGCACATGGAGTGAGGAGCTCTGTGCACGGCGCCAGCAGCGTGGGGACGGCCAGCCCTGCAGCACACACACCAGCTCAGCTTCTTGGGCACACATCTAACCTCTATCCAGCTGGCTCTCCTGTCTGCTGTCTGGGAGGCATGGCTACAATGCCTCAAGGACCTTCCACAACTCTTTTGTAAACAGCCTGGATTTACTTCTCATCCAGAGAGGGTCTTTATTTCACTATAATGATTTGATACATGTATGAGAACCTCAGGTTTCACTGAGTGGTTTTTGGATGGAGTCAGGGGATGACCAACATGAGGATTTATGCACCCATGCAGGTGGGATGTGATGTGCCATCTGCCTCTGGGGACTGTTGGGGCTCTCCTCTCACCCACAGCATCCCTTGGCACAGCCCAGACAAGCAAGGATCTGTCACGAGGCATGTTTGCCTTCATTCTTTCTGCATGACCATTTCTTCTCCTGAGAGTTCTCCTGCCTCAGCAGTTTCTGGGAGCAGTCTAGCACTCATATGAAGCCAACAAGAGGTGGAGAATCCATCTGAGAATTGCCCTTGATCAAGCACTGAGATCAGACATGTATTGCTTTGGTTTCCAGCTGCCAGCTCTTGCTCTGTCTCTGGACCTTAAATTTTTTCCCGAAGGTAAATTCAGGGTAATCAAACCACCTTTCATTATTCTATTCTCCCTTTTTTATTGCTTCCCTCTTCTGCAATATCTCTTTGAAATGTAAACACAGACCTGTACATTACCCTTATCTCTGCCTTGCACAGGAACAAATGGCCTCTGCTTCTTCTCCTTCACATATGCCTTCAGACTTTGCACCGAACCTCTGGGGTTGCTGCAGATCAGGATTATTTTTCATGCACAATAATTGCTATGGTATTCCAAGACACTGAACCATCTGAGCTCAAGGCAATGAAGCAGGGCCTTCCCTTCACCTTGCCTGTTAGGTTGTGTTCAGCCCATGGAAAAAAGGCACTGGCTTCAATCTTTGAGTCAGTATACTCAAATGTACTCAAATATTCAGTTGTGTGAAGGAGACTCTGGAGAAGTCAGAACAGTCTCACACCATCACACTCATCTCCTGCCTCACCCCCAGTGCCTTCTGCCCTCTCAGAAACACCTTCTTCACAGAGATTCCTCCCAGACTTTTATTTCACATTTCTTTACTTTGATACACAGCACCAAAAGTCTCTTTTAATTAAGTCATCACTAATAGATATTGCAAAATGCAACAGGTAATAGGAATAAAACTAAGATAAACTCCACTTGGATATGGTTATCATAGAGATTCCAAACCTGAAGAAATGGTTCTCTCTCAACCAGATGTCTAAGGAGTGCAATGAAACAACTTTGATTTGTAAATCGCAATATAAAAAAAACATATTCAGGTGCCACCCATGCATGTAATTTATGTAATTAGCAAATATTTGCATTATGAGCTTTAATAAGCTTCTAAAATGTAATCCATTTATGCAAGGTTATGTAATTTCTCTTCATAACTTAGATGCATAGAGAAAACAGTAGCTAAGCCCCTAAAAATTAGAAAATTAAGAATTTATATGATGCACCAATTGACAAGAAGCCAGTGACAGTTTTCAGAGTGAAGTGATAAAGGAAGAATAGAAGAAAAGGAAGGTGACCTCCCCCAGCAACAGTGGTTTGGATGGATTGAGAAAGGCGTAGTTCCCTCCTAGGAGACCAACAAAAATACAGAAAGGTAAGTGCGAAGTGACAAAAATCTAAGGAATTTTTAGTAGCTTAATATAGCATGCTAAAATAAGGACAGACTGTGCCAAGTGAAACCAAATCCTTATAAACTAAATTACCTTCCTGCTAACGCTTTTCTGAATACTGATGCTTTACAACATTTTATAGGAAATTCTGACTTCAGTGGATTTTCTTCTACAGCTCTAAGTAAAAAGCTTACTAAAAAAAATCATATAAATAATTTTGTAATTAACATGTTTATTTTGTAATTAACATGTTTATTCTGCATTGTTTGTTGTTTAAAAATTTTGTATCAAAGACAGGTTTTTAAGTTCTCTAAACCCAAACTGCGTTCAGATCTCCTGAACGTGTTTCTTGTACCACTCACTGCTTGCTCACTGTCCTTCCGTAAAATTGGCCATATCTGATATTAAGTTACTGATTCTTACTAAAATGTTTCAATGTGTTTGTACTATAATGAGCCATGATATAAGATCCACATGGTCATAAAATCATATAATCTCAGAATGGCTTGGATTAGAAGGGACTTTAAAAATCATCTGGTTCCAATTGCCTTGCTGTGAGAAGGGACATTTCCCACTAGATCAGGCTGCCTGCTCTTGAACACTTCCATGGATGGGGCATCCATGTCTTCTCTGGGCAACCTATGCCAGTGAATCACCACCCTCACAGTGGATTTATTTCTAATATCTAATCTAATTTTACCTTCTTTCTATTTGACGCCATTATCTCTTGTCAAATGTCCCTCTCCATTTTTCTTGTAGGCTCCCTTTAAGTACTGTAAGGCTGCTACAGGGTCTTTTTGGAGTCTTCTCTTCTCCAGGCTGAATAACCCCAACTTTTTCAGCCTGACTTAGTAGGGAGGTGCTCCACTTCTCTTCGTCTTTGTGGCTTCTTCTGGGATTGCTCCAGCAGGTTCTTATCCTTAGGAGCCCAAGTAGTTAAACCCTATTTTCTCACATATTTTAAGTAATCCAAGTTTATATTGCTTATGTAGCAATGCAATGTATACTTTCACACACTGCATCCAATAATCTTAAATAAAGTATTTGAGAGGCTGTTATGAAGCACAAAGCATATACAATCAAAATAGATTGGCATAATTGAACTCCCTAATCTAGAAGATCTGCAGTTGCTGAGTTACTCCTCTATTATAAAGACAGACTGGAAGCATTCTCACCACCATTGCTTCCCTTTGCTGTTTTTATTTTCCTAGGTAAAAGGAAGGCTACCCAGCAAGGCAAGCTTTCGTTGGGGTTGCAGAGCCATCTAGTGTCAGAACAACAAGGTTCTCACATACATAATTTATTTCAATTTACTCTTAATTCCTTGAATCTGTTGTCATTCCATATCTTAACATTTTATCACTGTTTCTCAGGACTCCTTTTGTTCTCTGCATTAACTTCTTTTCTTTTCCTTTTGTTTTCAGTCTTTAGAAATTTGGCATGAGAGGACTACGCTATACCTGTACACAAATTATGGCACATCCAACTTTCTGTATTTGTTTCTTCCCTAGGATAGAAAAGATGAAGCAACACAAACCGAGGGAATATAGGGATGGATCTCACCAAACATTCTTTTATTGAATCCTCTGCAATACCTTAAGGTCAGTTATGCCTCACCCTAGTTTTTATGCCTGTGTTATGCCTAGTAGATGTTTGTCTGTCCCTTCCCTTAAAACATCCAGAACATCCCTATTCCAAAGGTAGGAATTTCATATTCTCTCTGGCCAGCCTTTCCCCTGTGGTTGCTCATTTTCACCAGGGAAGTGTGATGGTTTGAGATGGGAGCGTTTCACAGAAGTGATGAGCACTGGACACGCCTCTGTGAAATCACACATGTTAGAGTTGGCAGGCTGGATGGAAGACTAGCAGACTCAAGGATATGAAATTTCTGTGTGTTCCATGAAAATCAGTCGTTGGGACACGGAAAGAGACCCAAATGAGTATCTCTGTAGAGAGACAAGTCACCTAATGAAGTCTAAAAAATAATAGTATATATAAAGTATATAAAGTATACAGTATATAAAACATCTGTTTCTTTCTCTGCTATTCTACAAAAATACATAATTTGCTCAAATAAAACATTTGTCTTGCTTTTGTTTGTGTTAATTATCCAGCAATCAACAATTATATTAACTGGAAATTACTTTAAGAAGAAAAAACTACTCATTTTCCTCACAACCAATGTGGTTTTTTTCCTTCTTACTCTTTCCTATCCTTACTGCTGTGATATACATGAGGGGAAAAGCAATTTATCAATGCAAAACCTCCATTTCTGCACGTTGTATATAGCACACACACATTTAAACTCCTTGAGCCTTCTTTGTATTTATGATGTGCCCGTGTAATGCCCTATGTGATCACCCGAGCATTCCCAGCCTTCAGAGAAGAGGGTAGGTCCTTCTCCATCTTTCAACACACACCTGTTGGGCAAGCCAGGGGCTGGGAGACCTCTGCAGCCAGCAGTACTGTCAGCTCTTGGCTCACTGGTATCCTCCCATGCTGATAAAGCTGGAAGCTTTTGTGGTATCCAAGTGGAAAAGGTATTTGGATCAACACAGTGCATGGGTCTGACAGCATGGGTTGTGTTCATTGAGTGCTCTGCCCAGCACAGGTGGTGCAGGAACTGGAGGCACAGCAGATGCCTTTGTGGACACATTGTTGGTCAGTTGGTCAGTTCCAAATCCTTGTCTACATCCCATCCTAACAAAGCTCAGTCTGGAGCTCTTGATGGCACTGGCAGTGGCCTTCCCACACTGTGGAATGTGCAAGCCCTAATAAAAGGCCAATCTTTGACAAGACTTTCTAGTGACTGCCCTGTGGTCTTGGGCTTCCCCCCTCTCAGTAGCCTGAGTCTCATTCCCCTTTAGCTTTGGCAGGTCACAGCTCTGATATAGCTCCTCTCTTAATTGAGGCTTCTTGTATAGCACCATGGTTGATCTAAAAAAGATGGTTTTATTGAAACCATCACAGGGAAAATGTGCTGGGAATAGCATCTGTCTTGTCAAAGGAAGACACTGGATTAGTGTAGCACTGCCTGCCTTTCAGTGAAACTATGCTGCTTTTTCCCTGTTTGTAGCTTACCTTCATGTCTTGAATTAAGCTTCCTCCTACCAAGTGGAGACCTTAGGAGGGTAAAACGCCTGTACTGTACAGTACTCAGCCAGTACCAGTCCAGTACCAGGCCAGTACCAGTCATCAGCCCTCTTATAAACAATAGGGGTTTTCATCTGAGATATTCTTCAGTAATTTCTAGCACCTTTGGTCATAAACAGGAACTGATTAATCACAAAAAACCTCCACCAGTATTACAGCCTGACATGAGGACAGAATTTGTCTATAAAATAGAGGCAGGTAGCACTAAAAAGTGTTACTGCCATTGCTGGCCAGACTAACCCATCAATTCATGTGCAGCAAAGAGGCATCTGTAACATTTTTCTTTTCAGCAACAGTGGTTAGATGAAGAGATGAATGAAATTTATTCAGGAATTAATAGTGAAGATACCTGTCAAAACAGAAGCGGTACCTGGAAGAGTACACTGAGATTACAGTGGTAATATAACCACCATTCACTCTATCTGGGGCCAAGTTCCTACCTCTGCAAAAGGTCAGGCTGTGTTTGATCTGTCTGCTGTTACTACCAGGCACTAAGAGCCTGGTCTCACCACCATGGGTGCCAGAGTTTCCTGGAAATCATATTTGGTTTGCCAGCAAAACCTGTTTAGTCCATTTGATGTCCTTAGAGAACCATTATTGGCAGTGAGTGATCTCTCTTCATCTCTTCTCACTGAGGCACATTTTCGTTCCAGAGTCATTCATCTCTGCAAAGAGACCTGAGCTGGTGTAACAAGGATGGCAATTTGCTCCTCTGGATGTGCTCCTGAGCAATCTGTAGATTGCTCTCTTTTCTCTGCACCTGAAGGTTGGGTCACAGCCACATGATACCAGGAAATCTGATTAGGTCATGTGAGAAGTTCAAATGCTGTTTAGCTGATGGAAAAGTCCCATTTCCCATGAAAAGGAAACAATGACTGGACTATAGTCTTGTGCCCTTGCTCTCTGTGGGATTCAGGGTTGATAGCAAGAGAGAGGACATGGTGGCAGATCATTGCTCATTTTTAGTAAAAAGCCCAGCACATGGGAAACACTGTCTTTTGTCTTTCAATCCAACAATTCAGCCAATGCCAACAGCCCCACACAGTGGGAGTTCCCTTCTGCCAAGACACTGAATTGATTTTTCTGAATAGGCGTGGGTAACCAGAGTCCTGGGTCTCTCTGAACTAATAAAGCATTATTGGAAGTGTGTTTTGCTGTCATTCTTCTGGAGCTTTTCAGCTGCCACTCTGCAGCAAGGTGATAAACACAAGCCCTAGGAGACTCTCAAAACCTTCCTCAATGCTGCAGCATATTTTGTAGATCTAACATAGAACTGTTGAAACTGGCAGTGAGGCATTCTGCCTCCACTCTGCACATCACTGCCTCTCCTACATTGCAAGCTTGAGCTGTTTGGTGAATTTTGTGCTGTCCTTCAGCATTTTTTAAGCAAACAAACAATCCTCAAGCATTTAAATGAACTTCAGTAAATACAGCCGACTAGAGGCTCAGATTCTTAAATGCTTGGGTCAGCAATCAGGAGGTTGTTGTATACAAAGGCATAATAAAAGAGAGATGACTCTTATCCTGACTTTAGGTGCCTCTGAGGCACATCTACATGCCAGCTTGGCAGCAAAGCACCCTTTAGAGTAATGAGAGTTAATGAAATGTAGAAAGTAATTACTCTTGCCTAAAGTAGTTGGCTAGATATGCCCAGGTGGGTTACGACATCTCAGCTGACAAAATCTCTGGCAGGACAGGCACCTCAACACTAAGTGCAGATGCAGGCAGCTGCTGCTGTGGTATGGGCTAGGGTTGGGAAAGATGAATGTGGTCCAGATAGCTAATGCTTCCTCAAGATGACCAGGAACAACTGCTACAAGAAGATGCTATTAGAAATAGCCAAAGCAGTGCGAAAGCAAAAGATTTTCAGAAAGAGATTATTTCTCTACTGCTGACTGACAGGATTAGGAATCTTAGTTCCTTACTAATTGAAGCTCACCCTTCCTTGCACCTTCCTTTCACGGGGCTTTCAGATGTAAGCAGGAATCCTTGCTGCCCCTTCTTTTTCTTTCTGCTGCTGTTGATTGCAGGACCTGCACAGGACCTGAAGTAGAGATACTCCATGGTCACAGGCTAATAACAAAGCTTCTTTTTTGCATTTTTTCTTAGATATAGAGAATTTATGCCCTGCTTTAAAACAAACAAACAAAATCATACAATGAGAAGCACACCTAAACCAATATTCAGTTCTGGATGGATCCTACTTTAAAAAAAACAAGTGGAATCAGACAGACGACATTAGCATATTTAGGCTGTTGTTCTAAAGAGTAGCAAGAGATTCAATTAAGGAAAATCACCCCATATAGTGAGCAACATTGCGTGACTGTAGCATGGACAAACCTAAGCAATTCTTTGATGAATTCTGCCTCATAGGTTGCTAATGTCAGATGTATAAATAATGTTATCCCATGCTCCTGAAGCCTTGTTTCTCAGCAAGGAGCCTCCTTAAGGGAGATGCTAAAGAGAGCAGTTCAAAGATTTACATAAGTCAGGATGTAAACCTTGAGGGAAGTAACAGATTTCCCCAAGCAAAGAAACAGGAAAAGGAAAAACAGCAGCTTTCCTTCTTCTGAAAGGGGAAAACAGATAAAGGGCCCTGGTGGCTCCTGCCAAGTCCTTGCGCCTGCTGTGCTGCAGATAGCCCTGCCTTTTATGGGCCACAGAGCACTGACCACTCATTATTAGAAGAGAATCAACTTATTTTCCTATTTATTTTTTCCTCTTGAAATTAGAAAAACTGGCTTGTGGGAGAAGCTAACACTTTGGGTTGCTGTATTGTGCCAATAATGGTCAACCAGCAGCACTAAAAAACAGCAGCAGGAATACAATTTTTTTGTCTGAGCCTTCTCTCTCTTCCCCCTGCCCCATCCCCCAGCCCCAATCTGATATTCATCAGTGTCTGTAGTTTGATAATTAGTGTTCTAGAGACAAAGTGCATGGCCTGGCTGGGAGCTATGGGTCATGGTACCCTGCTCTCCCCAGAAGCCGCTGAGGCCAGTGGTCAAGAAGTGCTGTGGCACTGACAGAGTGAGATGGCAGAACACGTGCCTTTCCTCAGAAGCCCTTTCATCTTCATGTCTGGGCACTTTCCCTTGCAAGACACTTCAGTGGAAAGTTGATTCATATCTGTTTATAGCCAAATTCAATCCTGTAAGGCAGACATATGTTAAAAGCCAAAAATGCTTTGATTGGAGGAGAAGGTTTCTATTGCAATAACAAAATGTTGACCCTTGGATGGTCTACTTCTTCTGAAATTTTCTGCTAGTGAAATGAGCATCTGTGGGTGAAGAAACAAGGCTCCATCCCTCCTCAGAGCACAAATGTGTTTTGTGATCTCAGACTGCCAAAAAAGCCTTTTCCAGCTTTATTTTCCCTATGGTATGGGGGTTGGAACTAAGTGATCTTTAAAGTCCCTTCCAAGCCAATACTTTCTCTGATTTCTCTGATTTCTCTGATTTCTCTGATTTCTCTGATTTCTCTGATTTTTATGACACTGCAGGGCAGTCCAGCAAATAACCAGGAAATGTGTAAGCCCTCAGCTCCTCAAAGCACAATGGGGAGATTCCTAGGTGCTTTTAAGTGTATTTTGGGAGCTCATGAATACTGTCCCAACAGTGCACTGATGCCCTTGCACGTTTCACAAGCTACAGCCAGGGGGATTTTGCAGAACCACCTTCCATGCGAGCTCTTGCCACAGAGAGGCAGCCTCCACCAGTAAGACAGAAAGAGAAAAAAAAAATCAAACAAACCCTAAAGACCAAAGGAGTGAATGTGAAAAAGGAGCTTTGCAGGAAGCATCAGTAAATGGAAAATAGGGACCGTATAGGCGGGATGTGGGGCTGTGCCTGACCTCCCTGCGGGTGGAGGCAGCACTTGAGCGAGGTGTTTTAGACACACTAACAGGGTTAAGCATTCCTGACCTGTGAAGGCAAAAAGTTCTATCTGGTGTGAAATGACAGCGTTGTCTTTGCAGCTGCTGGCTCCCGGGGCCGGGGCAGCAGTGATGGTTTCTGTGCTCTCTTTACCTATCCTGATGGCTTCTGTGCCTTCTCTGAAGGGCTCGGGGGATTCCTGAGCCCACCTTCTGCAGCCAAGGGACCTTGCTGGTGGAGACCACTCTGTCCTAGCACAGTGGACAGTCAAATCAGAGCAGGAATAATTTACAGCAAATAGGGGATTACTAAAACCATGAAAACCATACATACATTTTGTCCATTATATTAAAAGACTGAGATGAGGACTTCCCAAGTTCTAACTGAATTTATGGACCTTTGTTGCTTTTTTTTTTTTT